>KK500284.1:65396-76831 GCA_000688715.1 Glossina pallidipes
GTTTGCATGTGTTCCTACGTCTTCATACCAACAGGTTGATATCCCAAAGGCTGCAGACCTATAATCGCAAGTTTGTCTAACTGTAGATGTTGTCGGTGTTGGTGGTAGCGATCATCTTCTTACGACGGTTTTGCCAGTCGGCAATTAACATAACATAACACCTGTTTTACACACCTTCTGCAAATTTCTGGTTACCCATAACACTTCAAGGTAAGCAAAGACTTCACTTATAGCAAGAAAGCCTCTTTTATCTCCTTGAGAAAACCAACGACAACGCAACACTTACTGTTCTTATGTTCTCTAAATTCGTTTCTGGTTTTCCCACTTTTACGAGAGTGATGGATGCTTATTAAATGAGTCCAAGGCCAGGCGTTACTCTGGTTTTCCCTTCACGCTTGTACGGTCCAGGTTACAATTTATTTAACAGATGCAAAGCCGGTCTTTTGGACTGAACGTGATTTCAAAGAGTGAGGTTAAGAGTTCAAGTCAAACTGCGTGTCTACACTCTATTGACATTTTCGCGAGCAACTGGCATTAAGTACCGCAACCACATTCAGAGTAGGTGAGGTGGAAAGTAAGCCTGATGCGATTGCAATTTTGACTACTTCCGCTACATTCACCTGCACGTCATCTAAATTACATTTTTCAGCTGAGCAGACCTCCACGTGTTCAGCATCGTTTCTAAACAACATTCATTTGTCTTTTTCATATACATTTTATTTTCAATGCGTTGTTCTGACACACTTTCCTTAGCGCGTGTGTTTTGCTGTTGTTGGTGTCTCGTTTTTCTTATTTAAACATTAATTCTTAAGTGAATTTGTTCACATTCGTGTTAATTAAGAATTTAATTTACGGGCCTTGAACTTACTGAACACTACTAACTGCTGCGGCCGCTACTGCTGGCATCAAACTGTTGCTATGCAATTCAAACGACTCCCCGACCCACCATCATTCTTTATGTTAATGCCTGCGTTAACATGGCATCCGACTTGCCCACTTTCAGTTGTTAAGAATTGAAGATCAAACACCTGTATCGTTAAT
Source organism: Glossina pallidipes (assembly GCA_000688715.1). NCBI lineage: Eukaryota > Metazoa > Arthropoda > Insecta > Diptera > Glossinidae > Glossina > Glossina pallidipes. The sequence continues at coordinate 66,438 of KK500284.1, forward strand.
CATTACGCGAAAGAAGTGAGATGCGAGGAGCGAACATGAAAATATTCGTAGACAAAAAGTCTCTTTTCCTTTCTAATGCGTTTTTTTCTTTCGCTGCAGGCATTCGAAGAAAATGAGCAAACAACACTCATGGTGTGTGACAGGTTTACTTATTAAGTGAAAAGCTACGAATGTATGAACGAATGTCTGGAATAATGGATGCGTGTAATTAAATTTCTAGATACTTGGAAATATTTTGATTAAAATTCTGTGCACTTCTATCTGTGGATTCTTTTGCGAACGTGTGTCAGAGAGTTTGACCTTTTCTTTTGATTGCATTGCATTTTCACTTTTTGACTTTAATACTTGGAAAGCCTGTTGCTATATTTTAAAACAATCTTCCCAAGTATGTGCGTATGTGTGCATATTAATATGTGCAGCTATAAGCTTACAACTCGAGTCGCATTTTTTAAAAATTCGCAAATTAAAAGTTATTTGCAATAAAATATATCCTCGCACTTTAAGTAACATCGACCTATGAAGAATCTTTACAACATAGGTCTGTGGGTGTTAATATAGTGAACCCAGAAACATAAATCAAACGAGACTGCCACTGATAGTTTTTACTTGCGGCAGCCAGCAAGGTTTAAACGGAAGAATGGAGGTCTACTCTCGGTCCCGAGATATCCATAACCCTAGTCTATATCTACAAACTACCACTGATATAAAAGCTAATGCTGGAAAAAAGCGTAGGTCTTATGAGTCCTCTCTTTTCTGATTCCAAGCATAATCACCTGCTAACGAAGTTCTTAGTAAGTCAGATCAGATCAGATCAGATCAGATCAGATCAGATTTTCTGAACAACATGGACCTTTTGATGAATTGATTACGAGGAAAGAGGAACTTCGAAGTATCGTCAACGAATTGTTTTTTCCATCAATTGGTTTCCACAAGAGGCTGACTATAATTCAAGTGAATAACAATACACCGAGAAATCAATTAAATTTCAGAAAAATATTTCCATTTACTGCGATGGTAGCTACTGTTTTGTTTTCAAACAAAAGCGACAGACGACTATATCCACTCCAAGCCGTACCTTCAATACCCAACATCGCAAATTAGTTTAAAACAGTCAAGAATTAATTTGTTATGACTGAGTTGAATACGAGGATCAGGCTTTCGCTGATCTTTACTTAGTTATCGCGTAGTTTAATCTACGTAATCTACGACGTTCTAACTTAACTCAAGCCTATAATCTGTGTGCAAGACACATGGACAGATAGACAGATGAAACTAAGGAGCGTGGGAGTCTTCTGATTGGGTGAAATTTCAATCACGCAAAACAATGAAAGACTTACTTTTACTTTTAGTTTTCTAACGCCATACAGATGTGACAAGATTAGTATACCGTATGCCCGTTAGGTAAATAACTCTTTAAATTCGTTGTTTTATAATCCGTGCAGTCGTTACATTATATTATCCGCAACACCTTTCATAATTAAAAATGATTCTCATTAATTGTTTAAAAGACAACAGAAAGAAAAAACCTAAAAGCAACATAAATTCACATTTAAGCCAAGTGATAATAATTAATGAGCCCATTTATGATGATACAAGCCAGCAAATGTACCGAACACAGTGTACGCTGTTTAATGCTTTTAACCCCATTTGACTTTCTTTTAAATGCAATTTAACCGTATGACTAGCGTAAGTAAATGTCGTTGCAATCAAGACGAAGAAAAAAAACCGGCAGAAGCAACAATCATTTCAAAGAAAGATTTCGGGTATGTGTTCGTTTTATTCCTATGCACGGTGTGCTGTCATAAACGTATTGTAATTTTTTTCTTTGTGTAGGTGTGTAAGCACAAAGCCATCCAAAGGATGAAAATGAAAGAAAAACAGAAAATTATTAAATGTTTGCTGATTAGGTCGATGATGATATCGCTTGACTTTCATGTTTGTTCGTTGGCTTAATGTCTAGTTGACTATTTAGAAATGTGTGTACCACGTAGTCATAACACAAATACAATGCAATAATATTTTTATATAAATGTTAATGTTTCTTAATAATGTTTTATTAGCATCTTAATGTAAATGAGCGCGAAACGCTATAAAAAGCAAACACTTGCCTGCGGATTTCTTAATGGTTGAGCAAACACTTGAATACATTTTTGATAATAGTTGGTGCTTGCCTTTCACCAAAATATGAATATTATGTAGGGAAATATACACGTTCTTATCGTACATTGCATTGGATCGAAGAGGAAGTGATTTGCTTTGGGCGGTGTTTATAGATCGGTTGGCAGACGATCATTCAGATATTTGTGAAGAAAATTGTGATATTACGACAATTTAGATAACAATTCATATGTGCAGCCTGCCTTTCCGGTATATATTTAAAAATTATTTTATATTTTATGTTATAGAAAAATAAAGAGAAAACTGCTCGACGAATTTCATGGATACAACAAGCAGGCACACCATAGTGGGACAGATTCCATCGTTAAATCCATATACTAACTTTTCAAAATAGGCCGTTATATGGGAAATGGTCATAAAAGTAGTACGATATGAATCATTCTCAAAAACATGCATCCTTGGGCCAAAGCACGCCAACGTGCTAAACTTCATCGAAATATCTCATAAATTGTGACATGTAGATTGAACGCAAAAATTCAAAACGGACCGACGCATCGACAAACAGATCAAGTCTGATCAAACAGATTATGAATTGCTGTAACAGTGGATTCGGTGTAATAAAAGGTGGTTGTGTTTCAAATCCTTCTTGGTGTTGCATACATCCACACAAATCTAATATGACCTTGTACGACAAGTGGTGTATGGTATGAAAATCATGAAAATATAATTGAGGTCCTATCCATCGTTTACAAAGCAAAGTTTCTTCTTTGCAATACAATAGACCACTAGACGTAGTTCTTATTCTTCCTACATGCTGCGATCGTTCGTAGACTCAATTCCCCGTTACTCAGTCACTGTTATTCTTCTTCTTTTGCAAGTTTGTAAGCGATATCTTAATTTTTGCGGCCAAGAGAATGTCTACAACAGACAATACACAGAAGGACAGGCGGACATACTTAGTCAGAATTGATGCTGATCAGGAACGCATATTCTTAGTGGGGTCTCTCAAGCTTCCTTCTGGGGCATTGCAAACGTTTTGACAAAATGAGCATACCCCTCATCCTACGGTGGCGGGTATACAAATCGAATATTTCATATTTCGTGGTGAAATTTATAAAAACTAGAAAGCACTTAAGTCTATTTTTTGGACCGCGCCTTTTGTAATGGTCTTCATGAAAAGTAAACCTTTATAATAAGGCGGCAAAATCGAAAATCTAAAGTACTTTACAAGTCTTTGTACGCAGAAAAAAAAATGCCGCCACATTTTCGATTCCACGAATTTCGTATTTGAGCTTCAAATAAAAGTAAACCTTTACATAGAAACGAGCAATAATTTTTAATATTTTGAAGCGAAAAAAAAAAAGAAAAAAAAACTGAGTGCGATATTGTGTAGGGTATTCAATATGTAGTTGCTCCATTGAATTTGTTCGGCCAAATTTCTTTCACAATTTGATCATTATATCACACTATGCGGAGATTATGCCTTCTCCGAATTTAGCGTTAAATATAGATTTGGCGCACTGTTGATTAATTGCTCTTTCTCTTAGACATGGAACATGGAAGCACATCTGGTGATGTGAGCAGCATTCAGAGGCAATTTGTCAGGATAATTTTCAATTTATTAATGCATTTCGTAAATACATTAATACATTTTAAATATCTCTATGAATGTAGTGTGTAATCTATCATACGACTGGACATTATTGCTTTGCTTGCGAAATAAACTGAAAGAATTTCTAAAATCCATCACAATGCATACAAAGATATGTTTGTAATGCATCGTAATAAAATATTAATGTATTCATTAATATAAATGCATGTATATAATTAATTTACATTCATAAAAACAACTATAATATGAACGAATCGTTTTTTTTTTTTTTTTAAATTTATGTATAAAAAAAAAATTCACTTCCTTTTAAAAAATGCTTTTCTTCTTTATCATTTTAAATGTATCTGTTTGTTGTTGTTGTTGTTGTTGTTGTTATGCCGTCATTATTGTTTTGGTTTTTATTTTGCTTTCAATATTCGTCAACTTTATGAGAGCAAATACGAATACAGATAGCATACATATATCGGATATACCGAGACACAAATATAAAAATAGTAAATATTTTATTGTAAAAATGTCATTGTTTATCGTTTTCGAGTGCGCTGCAATTTCCGTTCATGTTTAGCACAAACAAAAAAAATAAAATAAAATAAAGCAAAATAATAATAATACAATTTAATGTCTATGCGTACACTAAAGCATTGCGCGATGCAACATAGTAAATATTTACAAAAAAACACTAAGTAAAAGGAATGCAAGACGCGATCAATAAGCACAAAGTTCGCTTATGAAAAAAAAAAACCAAAAAAAAACGATTTTACACTTTGAGCTGCAAATGTGTTTGATAGCAAAAAGCAAAGAAAGAAAAAGAACACACTCATGATTTTTTTAAATTGCACTTGAACTTGATTAGCTTGATTCCGATATCACTCGCCGCGTATATGTCAAATGACGCTTTCTTACGAAAGCTTGACGTCGTAAATATATTATAGAAGTTTTTCGACAATTTTCCAAACATGTTGTGTATTGATCGCAATTGTTCACTTTTAAAATCGTAAAATACACGAAGATTTGGGGTCGATTTATAGATGTCCATGAAGTAGAGAATTTTCTTAGTATCGAATAAAACAGGCCTGGACATACAATGGACACCCGGTTGAACTGAGTGTTGTTAAAACGTATAATAAAAAATAATGCAAGTAGCCCCACTATTGTGGCCCACAGCCCACAGCACTCTACACTTATTGATATAGTGACTTTTCAAAGTAAAGCGTTATATAGAAAGTAATCGAAGAAGTGATTCAATATTTCATGAAAATATTTTAATAATTACGGCCCGTCGGTTGAACACAAGAAAAGAAGAAAACAAGACGCACAGATGGACATACAGGCCTAGATCGATTCAGTCAGTGATCCTGAACCGTTCCGTATAATTAAAGGACAGGTCTATCTCAAGTTCTTCTTGGTGCTGCATATGTCCGAATGAACTTAATACACCCTTGTACTAGAAGTATTCTAGTAGCGTAATAAATTTTAAATAGTTTCACGTGGTAAAGGTGAATAAAGATGACCTTTTCGAGTTTGGCCGCACTAGAGTCTCAAATTTGAGTGTTCTGCCATATCGATTTTTCGCTAACATACCGAATTTGAGAAAATCGTTAAAAATAGTTCCCTTAAATAGACTTTGAATTTCTTTAGTTTATTTGGAATGCATTTTCATATAGATTCATGAAATGTCCACAAAAACATTTTACGTTTTTTAATATGGACTGAATAGGCTTTAAAATCCAACTATATCTTAATTGGAATTATTTAACGGAGCGCCGTTAAGTCATTAACAGAGGTATGGTAGGTGTCTTTGCTAGTTAAATTTGAATTTTACCTTCTTTTAAAAGGTATCTACTTTTGATTGAATTCGTAAAGACCGTCAAGTGTTTCTTCTTTTTTTGTACTTGTCACGTTTCACTTGCGCTATCGCACTGATCGATTTTGGCTTTGGCGCCACAAACTTTTTCTAATCTAAAATAGCCTTTTGAGAAATGCGCTAAGAACTTTTTCCGTTCCGATTTAAAGAAAGGAGTTAATTAAAAGCAAATAAAGTTCTTAGGACAATCGCATAAATAATTTAAGCCCTGAGAAAATTTCCATTGAAAAAATATTTCCATATATCCGTATGTTCCGTATGTATAAGAGAAGATGTAAACACGAAATGCAATAAATGCTCAAAGTCATTGACAACTTCTCGATTAGTTAAGCCCGCATCAGTAATGAAAACATTGAAGAGATTAATATTAATGTTTATTTCATAGAAACCAATCAAAGATGATAATACATTTTTTCTATAAAGCTATTATCGTTGTTCTTATGTTCAACATGAACAACATTTTTTTGTCCTTTTTTTTTTTTACAATATCGTGAATCGTTTGCTTCACAGAATATCCCGCATATAGCATTAATTTAAAGCTGACTTACAAAATTATGGGTACAGAGAGAGAAGGGCGTTGACTCATTAATTTTAAAATTACTTTATATATTAAAAAAGTTGTGTGGTCTCCTACAAATAGCGTAAAATTGTAATAAAAACTTATGATTATCAGAACAGTATCAAGAAACAATGCTTGTGTGGGCAAAAATGTAATATAAACTCATCTAAAAATAGCTATGATCATAGAGCAAAAGAAACTGGTCTGTAATACGTGCCTTGATTGCAGTTGCACTGCTTTAAGATGACCGTTCCCCTAGATTCTATTCAAATTGTATGCGACAGCATTGAGAATAATGATCGGGATAGAAATGACAACAAATATTTACATTATCAACCAATCGTTGCCTTATAGTCAATTTTTGATACCCATCATCTTGAACCAAAGTTTTTGTTTTCTTGAATAGTTAGCCATCCATTTCGGGCAAGTTGAACTTCTAAGTTATTCATGTGCAGACATGATGATAGTTAGGAAGATTTATAGGGAAAGTTGGAGAGAAAGAAGGAATAGAAGGATTTATATGTATATGTTCGACGTATATATGTGAGCTTTAGATATGGAAGGAAAATCCTTTACAAGTAGTCTAGTAGATTGGTGTAATTAAAGAACGAATAATTCAAGTAGTGTTTTGTATGGTGCAACACCGCACCGAACGACAGAGCGACGAGGTCGAGCAATATTTATTGAAGCATTTTATTGGTGAACCGATCTCCCTCATCTCTATTAAACATTTATGATAGAATATATAAGCGTAGACCAGTACACGTTACGGTGCTGTTCAAAAGTGTCGAGAGTGTTGGATAGAATCTCAGCATCTATGAGCAGCACGTTAGAGCTGCCAAAGATTTTATCAAATATGACCATTGATACCAATTGAACGATTAAATCTTTTATTTCACTTTAGGAAGCACTTATAACATGTTCAAGGCCAACATCTCTTAAATATTGCAAACAGACATTCTTTTTTCTATTATGCTTATTGATCTATTGGATGTTCCCATATGAAGCCCATTCCTCTGGTTATGTTAAAAAATAAAAAAAAAAAAACTTGGTCTTGCTTAATGTTAGTATTGACCCATAGACCGATATTTGCCATATTTTGAAAAACTTACCCTTTTACATTTATCAGGGATTTTGGGAATGGGGGTTTTTTAAACTTCATCAGTCACGATCCCTTAAAAAGTGACTGTTTGTTTACCAACCGATAAATCAGAATCTTATGCTTACCTTATAAGGTTTCGTTATGAACGGATTGACATTACAGAACTTAGTTATAACAATCACCAAAAAATAGGTAAGCATATGTTTTGAGCTCAATCATTTAACAACTACTTTTACTCAGTGTACAATATTTGATCGTAGAATGATAGCAGATACGGATCTATCCGATATATTAAGATCATATGTTTGGATATGCAGATGAAGACAAAACTTTGCAAATAATTATGCGAATTTAAAATCATTTAATTTCAAGGCGAAACCTCGGTCCGGTTCAGAAGAACAGGCTAACTGTCTCCATTGTTGGTTGTAAGAGAAGATAAAACAACCCGCTAGCATTTACAGAATGCTTTCATTAAGATTTCCGAGTTAGAAATGTTTAACCGGATTTCGATTAATCTTTTCTTGTCAACTTTTCGTGAAGATTGCGTCTTATGCGTCCTGGGAGCATTTCAACGTATTAAACTAAACTCTAGTCGAAAAAAAAAGAAAAAAAAAAAAACTAAAGAAAATTTAAGCATCATAAGCACAACTAAAGAATTTTGAATATGAATTAGTAAAGTATGGATTTAAAGGGTCCTGAGTAATTCCATATACTGCAGTGAATATACCTCACCCACTTGGAAGGCGATTGCCCACAACTGGTCTCTCATTTAATGTTTTCATTCAAGCATCAGGGCTTGAGACCAATGTTAGTTTGACATTTCATTAAACGCAAATGAAGGAGAACATGGTCTATAAAATCATTCTTTCTTTGCAAAGCAAGAAAGCGAGAGTAACGTATACATGACATAAAATATCCCATAAACATTGTTGCCCTCATGATTTGACACATATTCCAATTTCATATAAGTAGAGAAGCTTTGTCTAAGTTAAAAAATTTAATATACTCAACATTTTTACAACTGTACAGTATAACTTAAAAAAAAAGAAAGAAAAAAACAGAACAACAATAGTTAAACAAGAAGTTGTCTTTGGTTAATTGCAGTTACCGTAGAAAACAACAAATTCGATTTTCTTTCCTATACAAGGCCTTCGATTTGTATACAAAGACGAGTATTTAAAGAGATTCGCAATAGTTGATTACCACAGACGAAGACATTTCCATGTAGCAGTTGTAACAGGAGTTTGCTGGTTTTCTCCTTCCTTTGCCATTCATATTACCTCCGTCTGTAAGATCTGTAGCTACTTTTTGTTGTTGTTGTTGTTGTTGGTTTTTTTTGCCCAACAGTCAACAATTTAATTGTCGTTTGCAAATCGTGAATTCCTAGAAATTAAGCTATATATCGACTGGCAGGAGAGGAGTTTGAATTGCATTCCGACTAACGGCATGCGGCATATGCAAGCTTAATGAAGCTGAGGTAGGTGAACGAGGGTACGTACGAACATTAAGCAAAGCACAGTATATATGATGACTTGTTTCTTTAATTGACTTTTATAAGTATGCACCGCGCTGCATGTATGACGATGATGATGATGCATAGCACCCACCCACACATGTGGTTAAATTTCTAGTCAAAGATTGATGCCCTCAAATGTGACAACGGGAATAACAACAACAACGATAACAACAATTTTAGTCACACATACAATCGAAATAAAGCACAACAAATTAACCGAGTACTAACTACAATAGCAATGAATCACAATTCATTGGGGTATCGCTCGCTTTGAAAATTGACAATCGCACGATCGGTTTTTTTTACAACTACACAAAAAAATACGGATGACAGTGAGGGAAATAATAAGAGCGCAAAATCAATTCAAATGGATGGAGAATTTGTTTTTCCTACGTTTTCATAGTCTTTTCCTTTTCTGTTTTAATGAATCGATGAACCTGACATTTCAACTTGCTTGAGTCTTCATAGCAAAGGCTCTCATTAAGTGATTAACTAAAACGGGGCAAAGAGAAGAAAAGAAATTTGATCAGATAACGAATATGATGATTTCCTGGTTAAAATATATATTTTTCGTCTTCAGAAAAATATTTGAAAAGATTTTCTTTTTTTTTTTTTTAATTTAATTATTTTTGTGTAAATATTTTAGAGAAAATAAAAACATAGAGAAACTCTTTCGTTTTCGTATTTTTCTTAATTTGAATGTTGATCGTTAGTATGGTTGCCATTAATTAACTAAAACAATTTCATTTCCATTAATTTCCAATCGTTTCGCGTTCAGTTTCTTTTACTTTTTTTGTCTCTTTTTGTTTGCTACTCGAACTTACATTTGAACTTTGTTGCATGTAATGCAATGGCAAGGAGAGGAGAAATCCTTTTAAAGTCTTACCGTATGTTTTCTTAATTATTTATGTTTGTTTGTAACGTTTGCGTCTGTGATTTTTAGTTTTACTGAAAGTTGTCTGTGTTGTGTAAAAGGTTTTCACATTCATTCAGTTCATTAAAAAATACAATCACGTAATGCTGTTCGTATAATTTACATAGTGGATATCTCGGTTTTTATTATATTCGTTGTGTTCCTTTAATTGCTCTCAAATTTGTCTACACAATTTCCTTAATTTATTTATTAAGAATTCATTCCTATAGCTTTATATTTCTCTTAATTTCTTGTGTTTGTATTTAGGGTAAGGAGCAATGCGCTACGCTCTTTTATGCACCCTATACTAGCTGTAGCGTAAGGATGTTGTAAATTCATGCGGATGTATGCAAAACTCAGAAAGAGTTGGGATAGACCCACTTTGGCTTGTCTGTCCATATGTCTGTCTTGTTTTCTTGTGTTTAACTTTTATACATCCTACACTAGCTGTGGTATAAGGATGTTGTATTATAATTCGTTCGGATGTATGCAAAACTCAGAAAGAGTTGGGATAGACCCACTTTGGCTTGTCTGTCCATATGTCTGTCTTGTTTTCTTGTGTTTAACTTTTATACATCCTACACTAGCTGTGGTATAAGGACGTTGTAAATTCGTGCGGACGTATGCAAAACTCAGAAAGACTTGGGATAGACCCACTTTGGCTTGTCTGTCCATATGTCTGTCTTGTTTTCTTGTGTTTAACTTTTATA
>KK500285.1:0-17716 GCA_000688715.1 Glossina pallidipes
ATATATATATATATATATATATATAGAATGCTTCGCCTTTTTACTATAAAACAGGCGAAGCCTTCTCAAAATTTGTGAAGTGAGAATGGTGTGAGTGAACGAAGGACCCAGGAATGGTTTCCTCGATTCCGTTCGATGTCAAAGATGCACTCGCTCGGAGCATCACCGGCACTTAAGCTGTGAGGGCTCGCGCTAAACATCAACCACACAACAGTTTAGAAGCATTTGAAAGGAGCGAGGTACAAAAAGAAGCACGAAACCGCGGAGACTTTTCCTTACGCCCTAATATGAACATGTGTATGTGTTATATAAGTTACGCATCAGACACCATAAAATTTCCATTTTATCTATGTTTTCATTAACTTTGTGAGTGCATAAAAAAGGGGAAATATTGCTTTACTTTCTAACAAATATTTCGTGAATAGCTAGCTTGAGAACATAAATTTACCCAGAATTACCTGAGTTTCAATTATCGATTCTCTCACAAACCTTAAGCTAGTCACAATAACTAAGCGAATCGTAATACATATATCTAATGAAGCGAAATGATAAAATGAATGCATGTTACGATATCTCTCTTCATCTCGCAAACATTTGTTTCTCGTAGAGCTTCTCACACATTTATAATAATAACTTTTCTAAGGTAAATAATATCAGTTTCAAATATAATAAGATTTTTAATAAATGGCTGTCTATGTTTCTCCTTTCTGGCTGCAGCTATGCGCACTATACACAGTATACTTTACTCTATGTCCGCAAATTATCGAAATTTTTGTTGTTGGCAAACAGCTAGTAAAAGACTTGTTTATACCTCTTAAAATCATCATAATTTATTACTTTAACCATCTTTTTTTTTTTAGTTTTCTATTTTTCTAGGAAATGTATGATTAGAATTCTGATGGTCGCAAGTTGGCAAGAAAAGAAAAAAAACTTGAAAAAAAAAATATATATATATAAAAATCATGTTCAATAATATCATAAATTTTATTTATATCTCGTTTGCGTCATTCAATGTATTATAGATTTTATTTTCGAAATGTAGAGAAATGTGGCACGGAAGACCCCATCATCAGTACGCTTGTGAACACTTACTATATACATACATTTACAGATTCTGGGAATTTTAACAGCTTTTACTGCAACCGCATGCTTTTCACACACATTTCACCATAATCATCATAACGACAAGAAAAAATTACCAATACATATGCCAAACTCCAAGTCGTTTATTTATGATCCTCTCATTTTTACAAGCGGTACGTACGTTCAGCATTGTGTTTTAGTAGGCGGAAAATGATTTGTTAAAAAATATGCAATAATTTCATTACAAATATTTCTAAGGGTAAATAGTAATGCGACACTGAAAGTGCAGCAAATTTGTTCAACATGTGAAAAGTGAAAAATAATAATAAAATTTTTTTATATAAAAATTGTCCTAAAACTTTGTTAATTTGTTAAAAATTAATCTCATTACTTTTTCACCCCGAATGTATTACATCTTTAAAAGCCAAGAAAGTCTATGGGTACCTTAGTTGGTGAACTTTGAATTACTTTATCACAATGACCTGTTCACAAGGGCTTCTGCCTATACTTTAGCAAAGATGAGGAGGGCATTTCAGAAAGTCTTGTACAACGCATAGTTATTCGAAATTTCGACCCATGAAAACATTTTGGGGGACAACGGTCGCTGCTATGCTTGTTTGCAGTGAATTAAAAATGACGCTGTGAAGATTTTCCAATAAACCCCAGTTTTTGTATCGATTCTTAACTAGAAATGATACTGAGCCCATTATTGTATATGAAATGAAAAAATTATCGAAGCAACGAACTGAGAAGGAAGAGGGCGACAAGAGCTTCATTTTTTGGCAAAGTCATAGCTGCTTCCATTTTTTAGTAAAGTTGGTGGATAATTTTCGTTGACTGACCTCAAAAAAGAAAAGTCATCATTGTCGAGAATTATGTATGTTGTTCCATCGCTTAAGTGCTGATATTAAGAAAATCCCGCAGAATTTGAGGAAAAAAGTGTGCTTTTCGTGCCATGGCAATGCCATGGTAGACTTGCCACAATAACCGTTAAATCTACGAGTCAAATTCGAATTGCCTTTCGAGGCACTGAGGGATAAGAATTCCGGAATTATCTTTTTTCCCAATTTGGAAGAATTGTTCGATGGTAAAAGATTTACCGAATAAATGTATGCCGAAAAGTGTATCAAATTAAAAGGCGTTTATATTGAAGATAAATGTCAGAGCCTTCATAGTTTTCATAAGATCTTTTAACAAGGTCCATATGTTCTTCCGCGTATACTGTGCATGTTCGTCTCCCGTTCAAATCTCTTAAAATGCAAAGTGTCTCAAAAAAGAAAATTTAAACTTGAACGATGCATTACTTACTCAAATCGACATTCGCGACGGGAGATAGGTCCAATAATGTAAATAACTAATTACTATATAAATTGTTAGGTCACCATTTTTATCTATTTATAATTATTTCACTTTGGTTACAAACGTTTGAAGCAATGATCGCTTAAGAGTAATCATACAGTGCCCATCGCTCTGGAGGTATTTAACCGACAGCTATATTCTAAATTTTCAGAAATCGTTCAAATTAGGAGCGATTTAGCAAACCGGAGGTAACTTTAAGAATAATATTTTTTCGAATTTTTCCCATACCCTGTGTGTATGCTGCCATCTCAACAATATTTTGCACGATGGGTAAGTGTGTGAATGGGTATATAATTTTAAACAGTAACGTGTACAAAACAGTTGTATATGTTATCACTACAAAAACACGCCATTTTAATACTAGTAACGCCTCACGTTTGTTTATGCACATGCGGCTGCGGCAATCAAGGGTAATAACGATATTTGTTACTTTAAAACTCAAGCTTGTGTTTTGTAAACATCATTAGCGGTAGTGCGTTACTTAAGGACAACTAACACAAATAACTAATTAAAGTTGTCCGTCCGGAAACATCGTTCATAAATCAATTTATTTATATATATGTAGTGATAAGACAAAGGATTTGTTTTGTATGAATTTCATTTTCATTTTAATTACATAACAACAAATCCTTTGGGAACACGTTTAGGCATGAAACAACCCCATAGCCAACAAAGTACCCATTATCTTTTCATAATTCCATTCTGAGTAGGTAAAGCGAATACATGAGGGTTGCACGAATTATTATTGTTTTTGTTTTTTTACAAAGGGATGAGATTTTTGAAACTCTCGAGTTTGAAACGGTTGTTGGTTGTGTTAAAATGAATGACATAATCAGCTAATAATCACCATGAACGCTAGAAATGAAAAGAAAGGGATGCATACGCTCGAGATCAGTTCAATTAAATTTTAAAAACTGGTTATCAATAAAGAAATGTTGCTTAAAACATAGTGGTTTAAGGCTTTCAGCGTCAAGATTCTTCATTGCTTTCGTTTGAATGGATTAATCAGGAATAGCATGGGCTTTGTTTGCCACATTGAAAGCACAAAGAAGTAAGTACCTTGTGCACACTTCACTTTTACTGCATCGCACTCCACTGCAGAAATTATTTTGAAATGGAAAAATTCGGTTAGTATCCGACGCCACGTAGTGCTAGTGAGATTTTCAGTTGAAAATAAAATAAATAACTTTTCAAACGTATTGTCCCGGGCTTCATAAAAATTCTTTACAGTTTTCTTAAACCAATTTTTTTCTGCATCATTATAAAACTGTTTTTGAATTGCTTTGGAAAATCGTTGATGCAGTGAACAATGAGCCAGGAGTCATTTGCAATATTTGTAATTTTCCACTCATGTTTTTTTTTATTCCTTATCTTTTTTTATTCCTTAGTTGACTACGCGTCTGTTCTTTGAGTAATCAAAATCGTTACTCGTTTTAAGCTCACACCGCCTTTTTTCTTGTGGAATGCTAAGTTATGTTTAAACAAAAAGGGTAATAATATGAGCGATGAGATTGTGGCAACCTCAACCGAAATAGATAGGCTTTGACTAATACCCGACAAGCTTACTCGTGCCGATTTTCAGATGTCAAAATTTTGAAGTGAACTTTAGACTTCCTTTTCTTCTTACATGGGCGATTGACATGAACAGATAAGTCGCTAGTAAATAGAAAACAAGAAAAGGCCTAAAGGGAAAGGCTTTAGGAAAGCAGAATGTAAAAAATTATATGCTATGCCAGCAAACGAGAGAAATAAAATAAAATTTCGAACTTTATAATATATGACAACTTGCTGTTGCTTCTCCCCTTTAACCAGTTTGTCTGAAAAAATATAAATTTTCTCGCGGGGAGTCACGGCAACGGAGGCTCTGTCTAACAAAAAGTTCTCTCCGTTCATTTCCCAATATAACGGTCTGTTAAGCTCGTTTACATATCTGACCGTTTGCCAATACATGAAGTCCGTTGAAGCTCTCGGCTCTCGGCTGTTGGAGCTCTTGAAATCGTAAGAAAACAGGCTTTCCTTTAAACTATGAGTAAAGGAATTTGGCAAAGGAATTATAGGCATATTTTACTCCAGCCGATTACGAATAATAAATGCAAGGTCATAGTACTAAGCGATCTGTGTACTGAAGTCACCATTTGTTATGGGATGCGAAGGCAGCCTCTTCAGACAATTGTTAGATGCATTTTTAATGCCTTATAATGCTTAAACAGATTTAAGATATCAAACATTATCTTAAGGAAACTTCATTGTCATGCGTAGTGAGTTATAGTCCCTAAATAAGCATTGGATCGCCCAAGTCAAAGTCATCCTCAATCTTGTTTAAGCAAAACTAATATAATAGAATAAGACGACAATAACGATTGTTCTGGAAAAAAATCACTCATTTTTATTAGTTTACCTTCATAAGCAATTAATTTTCTTCTGCTTTATATAACGAACAATACAAAAAAAAAAAAATTGTTTTACAAAAGTTAAATTGTCCTGTTGTTCAAGAAAATGCAAAACAAAAAACAAAAAAAAAGAAAGAAGACAAGCAAATAGCCCCTGAGGTTAGGTTTTCTATTATTGCAAAGTGGACAGACAGTAAACAAAAAGTGCAAAAAAAAAAACACAATATAAAATTCTTTATAAAATTTTGATTTTGAAGAGAAAGCCAAAGAAATTACAAAACCAAAGATTGTTTTTTTTTTTTGCTTGAGCTCAGTTAAAAACCGCACGGAAGTCACCAAAAGGCAAATTAACAAAAAGTATAAGATATTTGGCAAAAAGAAAAAGAAACAAAAAAAAAAAAAATAATAATAATAATAAAGCTGCAGAGTCATGCGTAAGTGAACACGAACAACATACAAGACCCAGACAAACGTATTTGTCAAACTGGCAAAGGAACAAACAGAAGGCTTTATTAGATGATCTTAAGCTACTTGGGTTTCGCATACAAAGAGTACGGAGGATAGATAAATAGGAACATTTCTTATGGAAAAAATAATTTGTTTTGTCATCATTAGCTCAGACTTACAATTGTGCGCTACATACATACACTGCCCGAGTGTATTCTGTGTTGTATGTAATGTTGTTGTAGGCTTTGTTAGCGTTTTGTCAAACAAATAAAAAGTCAAATATTTCTTTTTACTACGACATTTCGGGGTTTACATGTCCTATGAGAGCTCACTATTACTTACATAACCACTATCAACTGACATATGTGACATCCATAAAATGCCACAAGGATTATGATTTTTGTTTATTTATTTTGTTGTTCATCATGTTTTTTGCCTTTATATAAGTTCATTATTTGATATTAAATAAGATTACATGCGGTTACGTATACATACCTAAGTAGATGCATGCAAGTAAGCTTTAAAATTGTAATCTTTTTTTTTTAGAGAGTTACTTACTTACTTACTTACTTACATAAATTGTTTATTGTATTGATTCTCTTGGCGTTGTGGTGTCTTCCTTGCTGTTTTGTTCGTCTCTGGTTGGCAATATCATGTGTGCACATCTGCCCTCTGGGGGATTTCATTTAATTTGCTGACTATTTTTTTTTTTGTTTTCGTCTGTTTTCCTTTTTTCTGTTTTTTTTCCTACTTCTTGTTATATATGTTGTATGACGTTGTGTTCTTGAACAATTTTTCTAACTATTTTCCGCACATATATATATATATATATAATATGTATGTAAGGATATGTACATATATATATATATATATATATATAACTGACAAAGATGGCAGTAGATTAATGTCTTACACACATGTTTATTGTAATTCTTCGTTCGTTTCTGTTGCGACTTTTCGTTTTATTACATTTCATTTGTGTCAACCTTAATATTGTCAATGTGTACACACACAGCAACAGTCATTTTTAACTTTTTTTTTTTTAATAATAAGTTTGCGCGTGTTACTAATGACATCATGGAATTATTGTCTCTACTACAAGGCCAATAGATAGATACGACGACATATGCATTGCATGTCCTGCGATATTTGATTACAATTCTTTTCTGTTATTTCGATCTATTTTTTCTTTATTAGTTTTTGTTTTTTTTTTTTTTTTTATTATTAAATTTTGTTTGTTCTCAATTGTTTGTTTGTTATAATTAAAAAAATGAGATTGACAGCTGTTTACTTTCGTTGGCTCACAAAACAAAACGTGATTAACACGAATCGCATTTTAGCAAGAAAACAAAACCCCACTATTTTAAACCAAGTAGAGTAACATTATTTCAAACTATTGAGATATGTAATCCCTTTAAGAATTAGCGACAGAAGAATTTGGAAAAGCTAAAGACTTAAGCAAGGCCTTATCTTCCTTTTTGTTATTGACGAATCCATAATGGAATCCAATCGGGGCCAAATTAGTTGACTATTGTCAACATTCCTTTTAGTTCTTATTATAGAGATCGCATATTATTCGTAAAACTATATTTGCTATATAGATACATAATCTGTTGCTGGAAGAAAAAAAGAGGGTCAATTTGTTTATAAAATGGAAAATATTGGTTTATTCTTTCAAATCGAATCCTTTCAAAATCCTCGATAAAAACTAGGAAGGTTCTAATTGCTCCTGTGGACAAATTTACCGAGTGCCATGAAATGATCAGCTATTCGCTGATCTTGATCTTGTGGATCGTACTTGGCTGGTTCGTATTAAAATCACAACTTTGGGTGCAGGTGAAACATCGGTTGTAGGATCTTCTGTTCACCTGCTTGATCTGTCCTCGCCGAATCCAACTTCGTGGGAGAGAGCTCAGGACCAACTACTTAACAACTAGAGTAAGAAATGCTATGAAACAACTGAAAGCAGTTCGGTTAGATTTATTGCGTCTGCCAGTCTTGCGTCTCCCAGTTTGTCACTATCCGCGCATGTTACAAATCTATCATCAAAGGCAACCAGCCATCAGCTTAGTTTAGCCATAAGTAAGCTGCGATACATTCGTCGCCCCTTAAGCGTGAGCTTTTTGCTGTGTCACCAAGAAAGTCGGTTCTTCTTCTTAGAGTTGCTCCACGTAGAAAGATTCGTGATATAAGTAAATAAATCTCATATGTTAATCAAAACTCCTAAGCTTAATTCTAATAGAGTGTCTCGTTTTAAGGTGAAGGCGGGTCAAGTTAGGAATATAGCAACATTTAAAATTTTGTTACCCATAAAATATCATGGTGTTGTCCTCGGCAAATTCTTTCTCTCGTAGGGTACTCTTATAAAGAGCTAATGGTGCTTTTTTCGTCCCCAGAAACACAACTGAGCAAAGCAAGAATATCGCCTTACCCGCAAAAGTGTAGGGGCAAACAAGTAAGCAAGTGCTTGCAGCCTTTTTCAGAAATTTTCTTGATCTTAACGCAGTGCTCCCTGATATATATAGAGGGATTGATTTTTAAGTTTCTAAATATGCTGAAATCGTTCAAATTTATACTATGACAAGCAAGATATATTTAATTTGTTTGCAAAAATTTTCGAAGAATTGTATTTATCGTCTTAGATTTTCTTGGAGGCCCTGAATGGTTTGCGATTCTTCTGCTCGGCTGGGTCGGATGGCATTCTCTTATTCATCTTAATCAATTGTGCCGAAAATTTTTCGCTAGATTTCTTGCACAGATTTTTAATTTGTCGCTAACCAATGGCATTTTCCAGCAATTTGGAAATGCAGCTACATCGTTACGCTTTATAAAATTGGGATTAAGGAAAATGCGAACAGCTACAAGGGAATAGAAATCGTTAGCTTTACTCTTAAACTGTTCGAACGGTTAATTGCGAATAGGCTGAAGCAATCAATGTCATTAATAGTTTCCATTCAACGGCACGGTTTTGTTAAAAGCAAGAATACATCGAGACGCAGCACTTATGCTCAATTCACTAAGCGAAATGGAAAAGTTCACTTCACCATTCAACAGTTTAATAACAAAAGACGCACCGATCCAAGTGCGTCTTTTCAAAAGCGACGGAAAATTAACAAGTTCAAGGCGACTATCATAGAGGAGAAACATTCATTTAGAATCCCAACCCAAGCTACGTAATGCAAATATTAAAAACGACTTCTGCACAGATTCAATAAGGTCGATGTACACTTTATAACTTGGCGCCCATAGAATCACTGCATATTCAAGATCGGGTCTAATGAGTACAGCACAAAGCCTTCTGGTGACGTGCGGATCCACAAATTCTTTAGACCAACGCTTACCCACCGGAGGAATATGTAAAGGGAAACTCAATTTTGAATCAATGCAATATGACAGACATGGGGCTAGACCTAGGTATTGATAACATTGCACAAGTATGCCGGTATAAAGTCATAGCATTACGTTTACATCAATTCGATAACTCAATGAGATCGTCTTGGAGAAGAAAACTGTGACACAAAGATTTTGCCGTCGTCGACAAACATCGAAATATCAGACTTCTTTATGCAATAGTAAACAATGAAAAAAGAAGAGGATCAAGATGACTTCCCTGCGGCACACCTGATCGATCTTGCGAGAGATGCAGCCGTTAAAAATAAGACATTCAGCACGCCTAGATATATACGATCTGATCAATTCAATTAAGTTAAACCTTTTGACAATTTCTCGACGATATGAAAAAGAAAAGATAAGAAAAGAAGAGAAAAAGAAGGAAAACAAAACAAATAAAAAATAAAAGAAACAAACATTAAGCAAATAATAGGAAATTAACTCTTTCATTATCAACCGTCATGTATATGTGACACATCCTTTTTGTCACCACAGCCCGACCTCACAAGCATGTGATAGACGTTTATGAGCAATTTATTAACGCATGTTTAAAAGGGGTTGAGTATTGAATACAATTCTTATGCTCTACAACGATAAAATGTATGAAAACCGAGATCGTTACATCACCGACGATAAAGCATACGATTTTCTTAGTACGAAATGAAAACTCTCCTTATCATACAATCAATGCAAAGTCTTAGGTTGTGATGCATGTTTTCCTCAACAAATTTTTTTTTCTTAAGATAGAGAAATAAAATAAAAAAAAAAATACTCTCAGTTAATTTCTTTCTTTCAGAATTCACTTAACTTCATTCGGTATTTATAAACCGAATAAAATGAGAAATATTTACAACTTAAGAAGCTCATGTACACACACACACCCATTAACAGTAACATTAGTTCATATGCATTGTAAACAATCCTAGAAATAATTATAATTAAGCGCCTCAACGCAAAAGCAACGGATTAAGAAAAAAAAAAAAAATATTAAAATATTTGCCGACAAACAATATAATAAATAGCTGTTAGATTGTTGTTGTTGCCGTCGTTAATACAAGATTGATGCAACATAATCTTCTCGAAAACAGAATAAACCAAACAACAACAAAAAAAACAGCAAAAAAAAAAAGATCGAAAAGAAAAACAAAATGTCAGTCACACCGTTAACCGTAAAAGTATGGCTGTGCAGCCGACTGCCTGACTGGAGCTGAACTTTATTAAACACAAAATTAAACCAAGCTTCGCAGAATGGCATCACTTTTGAAGCATAAGTTTAGAAAAAAAAAACAACAACAAGAAAAAGAAGAACAATCAAAGGCGTAGTATAGAATAATAAAAAGAAACAAAAAAAAAAAAGGCAATCAAAATCACAACAGGCCACCACTACTATGATTGTAAGGCTCTGTGTATTATCATCGCCAACATAATCGACATCAATAAAACGGCATTGATATCAATGCGTGGATATTTAAGAGATTTTTATTGTCTTTTCTCTCTCTCTAGCTCTGTTTGCTTTCGCTAGTTCTATCTCTCTCCCGTATATATAGGTATATATGTATATGTATGTATATACACATATATATATAGATATATTTATATACACATATATATATAGATATATTTATATGTACATATATATATATATATATATATATTGATTGATCTGCACATGTTTTAATGCTCCGTTGATTCTGCAAAAACATTATATTCGGATCGTTCAACGCAGCATCAATAATTATTTTTTTATATTTCACTTAACTTATCCTCCATATCGAGAGATGTCGGCCTTCTTTCTTTTCGTTAAGTTAAAAAACGAAAGTGTGAGTATAGTCGGGCTTGTTGTGTAAGATTTTCTAGTGCAGGCGGAAGCAAATTGGCCAATGAAGTCATTCCGTTAAGCACTTTAATGGATCGCAATTGTGGAAAATTTTCTTTTAAGGGTGCAGGCACGAAACTCAAAACAACTTTTTACTGCTTATCTAGGTTTCATGAAAACTTGTGGCGAGGTTTATTTAATTTTACACACAAGTACGGATTTATTTGTTTGAGTAGAAAGAGAATTGAAATTTATCGCATTCTTTCATTACTTTTTTAATCGCGTCTTAACAGAGCGAAAGGAAATTTTATTATTATTGTAATTTTCTTCTTTCTCTTTTTTTTTTTTAAATTTTAAAAAATTATTATTATTATCATTAATTTGGTGAGAGAATAAATTCCAAGACTTAAGTCTTAGAGCACTAGCATCTAACGCTATCGGATTTAGTGAACCCTCTACCGCACTTGAAATTTGAAACCATGATCATTGAGTAGTTAGTTGAGATTCTTTGCCTACTCGGCCACTGAGGCGGATAATATTAAAAAATTGAAAACAATTCTTTTGCTCAATTATCTCGAAAGATGAAAATGAACTTTGCGCCGTTAGGGCCTTAGCCTACTGAAAGGATGGTTGAATTGAAGTAGTAATAACTCAAGAAGACAAGGCCTTTGATCGTTATTTATTTTGGGCTAATTACACCTAATTCTCTTTTTACACGATAGATACGTTCCCAAAAAATACGTGTAAAAAAACTCGTTTAAAAAGAGAATTAGGTGTAAACAATATTAAAAAGTTCTTGTTAGTGTTCACTTAATTTATTTCGTGCTTACACATTTTAATTCATTAAATATTTTACAAAAAAATAAGTTCTACTTTGGAAAAAGGGAATTATATCTGAAATTCATAAATATAAAATCGTATTGAAACAAAATAATTCGTGTAAAAAAAGAATTTTTTTCTTTTGAACTCGTGTTAAATCAAATTCGTGTAAAAAAAATTCGTGTAAAAAGAGAATTGGGTGTAATTGAATAATTTTTCTTAATTTGCTATTGAGGCTGAAATTACTGTCTCTAAGGAAAATTACAACCTGGGAAGTTGAAAGCAATTCGATAGCAGTTGTCTTACAAAAATTTTCAATGTCTTTAGTCATTTCTAAGTCTAAGCATTAATAATAATAATAACCTCTTAATCCCTAAGCTAATGTCGAAACCTCAACTTACCTCATTTTGTTTTATAAATTCATTAATTTGTTATCTTTTGAGCATTCACTCGTCGGGTATGGTAGTCTTCACTTTTCTTCTTCTTCGCGATTATATCGCGTTTGTTTTCAAAGTCTAAGCTTAGCATTTAATCAAAGAAGTTAGCGGAATGGTTGAACAAAAATCGCTTCCTGGCCCAACATTCCATCAAGTAACCTGTAAGTCATAATTCCCACATCGATAGGGAGATCGAGAGATGATTTGAAGCAAGTGAAAACCTGTAAATTTGTGTTAAAGGTATACAGAGTTTTGCTGGCGAGCTTTTAAAGTGTAATTAAGTCAGCAAAAGCAAAGTAGTCGCTCTAGGAAGCTGGTACTCCCAAAATATTAACTGGCATGAATGGCCGTATGGGGAAGGGCTTCTCAATAATTGTCTTTAATTTTACAAAACTGTTTATAATTGTGATGAGATTTTATAGGCAGACGGAGAAGGCAGTTCTCTATAGAGAATGCATTGATTTTAAGCGTTATGTTTGTTCTTAGACCCTTATCTCTTAAAGTGCTATTCTTCTTTTTGTACATTGTTGATGTTATTGAAAAAGGTATTATTGCATACTGGCATAGTTGTTGTTGTTAATATGTTATTATTCAATATGTTGTTGTTTAATACCCACTTTGTGGGCTTGAATGTTATGTCCCTCTCTCTCTCCCTCTCTCTCTCTCAAGTTGTCTACAGGGCACACTTTGATTACGTCCATCAGAGTCACTGACTGACTGCCTGCCAGTTTATATGAATGCAAAATAAATGCATTGAAGATGATGTTTTTAAATGCGGTGATGAAGTGAATTGAAAAGCTTGTGCATCGATTCATTGGTCTGCCAACAGCCTCCGGGTTCCTTTGGTTAATGCTGATCACAAAATGAATATTTATTTGTGTGGTTTTGTGGTTAGTAAATATTAATAAAATGAAAAAAGAAAAACATGTGAATGGACGATAAACCAAATAGGATTACGCTTTACTTTAGATTCTTGGTAAGTTTTCTTTACACCCTCTCGCCCCGCTGCTCTCAGAAAGGACTTTTAACTGGTCAGCGATCGCGTGCTTGAAAGTTAGTTTCCGACTTCGCATTCAGTTCAAAAGAACTGAAAACGAAAGCGATAATTAAATTTAGTATACATGGTCACCCCAATGTTCTTCACTTACTTCATATGTAGCGGTTTTTTTCTTCCCTCGATCACTTCTCATTTGCCCGTTTCTTGAACGCACTTTGCCGATGAAAAGAAACCGAAAAACGTAATAAAATGAAATTATTAATATTTGGCAGATTGATTGTCTTGATGCACACTGCAGTCGCTGTGTGTGTGTGTGTGTGTGTGTGTGCATTGTTTTTTCCTCCTCGGTACTGCAGTATAAGTAAGCTATTTAAACTTATACGCGCAACCAAACCGGATTGTTTTTAAAATCTTTCATTATTTTTACAACTTTTTCTTCTTCTTTTTCTTTTTTTTTTGCGATGGTTTTCGCCTTCACAACCAACCATCTAAGATAATAAGTTTGTTCATGATTTTATATATTTCGGTTGATTTTCAGTAAACAATTTATTCGAGTTAATTTAAGCGGCTACTGTCTTGATATTTCCGATCGTAATAATAATGCTGGCAGCACCGTACGATACATCTTTACAACATTTTAATGCATATAAGTACGTGTTGTGGAACTTGATTTCTTTGATAACGCACTTGCATATTTTGGCCAAAAAAAAAAGACGACCGACCGAATGGGAGGCGTAACACAAATAACAAATTTTTCAGTTTTTAAAAAACGAGAAATGTTCGCAAAATATTACCTCAAACTTGTGATTCAATTTTTGAAAATTAAAAATATTGCCAGCATCAGTGTCTTCTTCTTCTTGTACAAATTCAAGCTGGAGAAAATGAAGAAAGGAGACCGTTACAAGCATTTTCTGATTACTCTGATTAGCTTATATAGAGATCTGAAATTGTCTAACAGCCTTTTGATAGAAAGCGATTCCTAGCGTTAACATGGCTCTACGACATTGGTAATAAAATTGAATTAATTTCTTGATGTAATCATCTTAAGGATTCTTGCAATTTTCTTTCTTCTTTTTCTTAAAAAAATTAAGTTACATGTGTCTCTCTAACCATCCAATGGGCGATCTGCCTCTTTTTGAATACTTGAGATACCTGCTTAAGTGCTTGTATTGCATTTTAGTTTTTAACTTAGCAATCTTGGTTTGCTAAGAATGCATCTCTGCCTGATTGAAATTGTCAAGTTCGCGCAAGCAAAGAGATTATTTTTGACATAGTTTTGAGGTTTCCATTTTGCTGTGGTTTTTCTATACGGGAAAGAGAGAAGAGCGCAATAACGAAGAACTTGGAATTCTTTTTGGTTTGACCTTGTGTTGGGATCTCCCATAGAAACCATGAACCGAAGGAGACCAATAGACAGGGCAGGTAATGAAAGGCCCAGGGCTAAGAGTACGTCCGTTCAGTAGGCTAGATGTTCGTTAAAGGGTAAGTATCTGTTATTCTTTTAAGTGTAAATGTCGGAGGAGCGTCCAAGAGCAAAAATATAAAACTCCGTGACATATCACGACCTAGCTAGTTACAAACAATGTTGTTAGACACAAAACCAACGTGAGGTCACAATATCGTCAAAAAACAGCATTGTTGCATACTATAACAGCATTTCAACGTTTTCACATACAAAACCTATAATTTTTTTTTTCTTTTTTATAATATTAGCCAGAGAATAAATTCTAAGACTAAAGTCTTAAAGCGCTAGCATCTAAGGATTTCGGCTTTATTTTTATTAAAATTATTATTATTATTATTATTTATTATTAAAAACTCTACCGCACTCTCAGGCACTTTGAACCTACGACCATTCAATTGCTAGTCAAGACTCTTGCCTACTCGGCCACTTAGGCGGATAAAAAAACCTATAATTTATTTTCTACATTTTTATTAAAAGCTTACAAATTTTTATACTTCTCTCTTAGAATCCTGCGCCTTTAAAATGGGTTAAGTTGAGGAGTTTCCTTCCGATAATTGAACGCGTAGCTTGAGAGAGCGAAAAGTGGCGATCGGGCAATTAACGAACAAATCGCGAAACTGTAATATTTTGTTTGGTGGAAAATTGCTTTTCTATGCAAATTGAAACGACATTCGCCTTGATCAAAACTGTCTTCAAATACCCCAAAAGTTATCATAATTTAATAAAATTAATAAAGTATAGCACGATGTGATTGGTCTATAAATGACCTTAACAGGCTTATTTCAAGAAGGCTATGGAATTACTTTTGGTGTGCTTTTACAACGTTTACTTATTTACACATTATGTCATGGGGATAACATCGATTCATTCTTGCTATCAGACACTAGTTGTTTCGGTGTCATACATCCCGCATCTTAAAGACAAAATTTCAGTTTTTAATTTTCAGCTGGGGATAATTTTGCATTTCGTCAATCGCGTCAAAATTTATATGAGTTTGAAAATCTATTTTTGAAAATGTTTGAAATTTCTTAAATAGGTCTCTACATTTTGCAATTTTACTACGAACGAGGCAAAAGCGATGAGCAGGCATATAGATGATTCGTTTATTTCCGTTTTGGAAAGGCTCGATATTAAAAATGCTTTTCGATTAGCAGAAAACTGAAAGAAGGCAGATATATATATATAAGAAGGCCATGACTATAGATGACAAATTTGTTGAATGGATTTCTTTTAACGAAATCCGTCGGAACTTTATGAAGCAAATATCTATGTCTATGAAAAATGAGTAAAACACGAGAACGTCCTTCTAAAACAAAACATGATCAAAGAACTGCACATGTGATTATAAAGCCAGGCTTGACTCCTTTTAAGGGTATGCCTCATCTGCGGTGGGTGTAGAAGGGAAATGTACATTACGAGATCGGAGGTCCTGGGCAAAAAATGTTTTCCATTTCCTATTGTCGGCCATAGATTAGATGGCAACAAACGATTTTAAAGAAGTCGCCCAGCATTAATCAATAGGAAGGGTATAATCCTTCACCACGATGATATTAGACCAGACGCAAATGATCCGACACAAAATGGAAGACCTTGGCTAGGAAGGTTTGATGACACCACAGGACAGCCTTAACCTTACCTCGCGAAACTATCGTTTATATCGTTGCCTGTGAAAGTTCCATAAAGAGCTAAAAGTTGCTTGAAAAGAGAACTGTGGAAATCACTTAGTCAAGTCTCTTCCCGATAAAGTGCCCGAAGTGCTATGCAGATGGGATAGTGAAACTTTTCTAGAAACTGGCAAGGAACTTTAATTAATACGCGCCATTGTAAAATAAAATTTGTTTTAAATAAAAGAATTTTATGAAATCAAGCAACTATCGCGACCTCTTAGAAAAATGAGTCGTAAAAATGAAGTGAATTGAAGAAGTAAACTCGTTCGTGGCAGTTAACGGGTTAAAGAAAAAAAATACTTTAAATATTATATCAAACATTAGTTCTAACGGAATGTCGTTCCCCGTTGGATCTCGAAAACCAAAAATTACTAAAGCTACGAGGATTAATGTCCGCCATAAATTGAAAGCTGCGATGTTTGCATATGCTAGCTTCTTTCTCATAACTGTTTTAGTTGTAGGAATATTTACAGCGTTTTTATGAAGGCACTGATTCTGAGACCTGGCCTGAACTTCGAAAATTTATCCAAACGATTGAATGTATATCGCCTGAAGAAGAAACCATCTAAAGTAAGAGGATATGAATGTGCGTTTAAACCTAACTATAGCAGTATCCTAAACCTAACTAAGGTATCTAACAGAAGAAAATAAATTTATAAGACAAGGAAACTGATGTTCGGATGATTGCATAACTCGTATATAAATTTGAAGGCAATAAATTTCTGATACTTTATAAGGTGTTTGATTCGTCCTATATCGATATGCAAACCATTGTAACAACAGGATCTTACAATGGAGGTTTCGAAAAAAAGAAGTAAAATACCTGAGTCGTATATGTTCTGAATCACATGACTTCCAAGAATCAGGTGGATACATACGAGGTCAAGTAAAACCCTAGGAATAATAATAAAATTTTTCTTAATTAATGCCACATACTAATTGATATATTTGTAGTGCGACAAGAGAAACTAGGATGTGAAGGCTTACAACTGCATTTACCAGGAGTTTGGCCAGTCAAGTAATATACCTGCCCGTCTCTCTTACATTGTTGCAAGTTGCAAATGAAGTCTAAACCGCGAATTTCCTAGAACCTTATGCTAATCAACGAACAGTGCGGAACAAGAAAACTACTAATGACCTTCTTATTCATTGGTATTTTGTATTCAACCCTTTCGTAAATTTCTGTTCACTCTCTCTCACTCTCTCTCTCTCTCTCTCTCTCTCTTTTGAATTTCCATGTTGTAGAACCGTAAATATTCTTGAGTATCATTGCAATTAGAAAAAGGCAGAGAACGACACCATTTTTAGGCGGTTCGAAGATAGAAATAAAAAGGAGTCATGTGATCGCACAACAGCTCCCTTTTATTTAATTTTTCTCTTTTTTACATTCTTCTTTATTTTGTTTTTTTTTTTTATCTTTTCACTCTTATCTGTTTTGTATTTTTTTATATGAATTTTGTATTTTTATTGAATATTCTCCATATTTGGTTTCTAGTGTCTCTTAGAGAGTTGTGCCGCTAGCGGTCTATAAATATTGTTAAATGACTGTTTAAGCGTTTAATTGTTTACCCCCCATTGGTTTTCTAAACCATAAATAGAAATGAAGGTAAACGGCAACAACTGCAATAACAAAGACAAAAAGATCTCAACATGCATATAAAACAGATACGGATCAAATTATAGAAAGGCCAAGTCTATACTATATAAACAAACACACACATGCATGTATGTATATATATATATATGTGTGTGTGTGTGCTTAAGAATATATAATTTTCTATATACATATGTATATGAGTATAATTAAACAAAAAAAAAAAAAAAAAAAAAAAAAAAAAAAAACGGT
>KK500285.1:17816-82823 GCA_000688715.1 Glossina pallidipes
GTAAAAAAAAAAAAAAAAAAAAAAAAAAAAAAAAAAGAAAGAAAAACACGTGTATCTATGTATGTTGCTTACACAAAAGCATATTCGTATACACATGCCATAAAGGGACAATATTAAGAGAATTTCTGTGGCTGTACAGAAAAAGAAAAAGAAGAAATAAATTTCTTTTCAAGTAACAGCTGGGAAAGTGACAACAACAACAATAATCGTTTGAGTGTCTAACTATATATCCATGTATTTATGTTTGTATATACATAGTTTTATGAATATTTTTTTTTTGTTGTTGTTTTTTTTTTTCAAAAATTGATTGTATGATTATATTGAACGTAAGCACTTTTTCTCTTCTTTGATATTCATACCATGGAGTGATCGTAACGCTTATTATATGGAGTTAATGACGTCAATTTCGTAAAGTGAATATGAGCACAAATTTGGTAACAGGTGCAGTCCAGTCATAGCATTTCGATGCCTTAACTCTTTTGATTGGTTAAAAAAAAAAAAAAAAGGCAGAGGAAATGAAACGAACAAATTGCATTTGTTTGGTTGATTGGTCGGTCGCCTGATATTATTAGTAGTTTCCTCATAATTTATGATTTTTATCAATTTCTCTTTCGACTAAATTATAATAACGTAGCCTATGTTGGTTGCTTTTCTCTCATTGTTACTCATTGTCAAAGATAATAATTTAAATAATATATATAACGGAAGCATATGCTCAGCGACATCTTTAAAGATCTTTTTTATAAATGTGAGCATTTTTTTCGATCTCCTACATTACTTATACCGAACGTGACGTTGACTGTCAAAATATTTAGACATTCAATCATTCTCCTAATGGTTTTATTCTAAAATGCTAAACAGCTCGACCTGACATGCATATGAATGCTTATAACACCTATGAAAGCCACGCAGGTAGCCTTCAGACGATGCTTATCAAAAATAATAAAAACTCCTTCGCTCATCTTTCAAACATAATGACTAAAGTTTTTAAGCTAATGTAGGCAAAGAACTCGCTCTTACCTTACGATTAAAAACAAAGGGAGAAGAAAAAAATTTGAATTCCACTTCTTTTTTTTTCTTGTTTAGCAGAAAAATGATGAGAAATGATGCAAATAGTGATCCAAGGGAATAAAGCTTGATCTTGCTAACAAGTATTACTCGGTCGTTTCTAAGCTTAATAATTATTTTAGATACCCTTTTGATCAAAAAGTTAGTTAGCCAACTAAGTCTTTCTAACCTTTCTATACAGATATCAAGCTTAGTCAACCTTTCTATACAGATATCAAGCTGACTCAGTAAATGTATGTGTTACTTATTATTCCATGCTGTAATTGAAGCAAGGAAATCCGAATTGAGCCTTTCTTCGGGAAGCATGCTGAGAATGAAGCTGTCTTGACAATGAATCAAGGAAATGGGATACGCTTGTCATTTGGTCATCTTTTCGGAGACTAATATTTTTTTTTAACACTAAGTTAAGCAAACTGTGCTCTCAGCTTCGTTGCTGAAAGTAGATTGTCTATGACGAAAATGGGCGGAAGCTCTACTCAACTTTGTTATCCGTAAATTTATCTCAGTCGATCAATTAGTGACTTCGGGCAAAGTGTTTCTCTTCGCTCCCAAAGTGATTAATTTTGCATATATTTCTGACATTTTACCGTACGTTAAAAAAGGCACTCTTGACGTTGACTAAAAACTTCCGTTCATCAAAACACAAAAGACATGTTTCAACATATTTCCGTAAGTTAACAAAGATTTGTTCACGCAAAAGCAGCTTTTGTGCTATGAATGAGTAAACAAGGCAGCGCGACGTAGACCAAAAAGCATTTCAGTGATTAAAGCAATATGGAGTTGACAGGCCACAGTTTAGAAGATTCTGCGAAGTATTTACACTCAGTTCCAAATCAATGTACACTGCCTGTGGTCGGGCCCATTTACAAACTTCGTACTTCAGCTAACAGTAAATATGCAAGTCGTGATTATTGTGATTGCG
The DNA here is from genome assembly GCA_000688715.1 of Glossina pallidipes. Classification (NCBI taxonomy): domain Eukaryota; kingdom Metazoa; phylum Arthropoda; class Insecta; order Diptera; family Glossinidae; genus Glossina; species Glossina pallidipes. The sequence continues at coordinate 19,807 of KK500285.1, forward strand.
TAAATAATAGATTTTCAGTTATTTCTGAAAAAATTCGTCTTAATATTCGGCTATGCCTGAAAGTAGGTAATAACCCGTAACGATATCCCATGATATTCATACTGTTGTTATCGCTGATACTGTTGACTGCTATTGACTGCTATTGACCGTTGACTGATACTGCGAACTGCCATATATTACGCGTTGTACGCTCTATGAAAAGAAAGTTCTAGAAAACTAAATCATTTTGTCCCTATGCATGCACTTCTCACTCAATTATTGCATCTGAAGAATCTTATAACATCGGGACTAACGGATAGTTAGAATCATCTATAGAAAAAAATCCATGTAGCTTTGAGGAATTTTCAATTTTCAAACGGTGCTTGTTTTCTGTCATTTGTGTACGTGTTCCAGTTTGAAGAGTTAAGCTTTTAACGACATTATTTTTGTTGTTTCCAAACCAAGGGTAAATGCGATTATCGTGCGTTGTTGAAAGATTGCTTTTTAAAGCAAAAACATGCCGTTGAAATTGAATGTTGATTTGAAAGAGGGTTTGGCTACTCTTCTATATAGCAACAATTTGTCGGTCACTCGTCAATTTTCAGCTGGCCAATGCCGGCACCGATGACTCTCAACGCATTCAACGCCCAGAAGCGCTGGTTAAGCGATAGAAGGTCATAAAAATCCTAAAGGCGTTAGTTTGTTTGAAAATTTGATGAGAAGAAAGTTGTTTTCATCTCCTTTGCACAGTGTAACTAATGCAAGGTGTCTTAAAACGATCGCTGCAAATGCGATACAAATAGTGTTGGAGTTAGTATTGCTGCCAACAACAACTATTGTCACTTCGGTAATTTAAAAAAAAAAATGCATCAGAAAAAAACATTTCAATTAAATAATGGAATGCAGAAATTGAAGCTTGCTTTCATGGGTCAAGACAAACCTTTTGACGTAGAATAAGCATTGTATCAATCTTCTTGAAAGGCATTATGTTGACGAGTAAAATCAAGTTTTACAACAAAAAAGTTCTCTTACTTATTCCCGGGACTTATTGACTCTTTTGGAAAGCGTGTTGTCAGTCTACAATTTTTATACATATAAACTTGTATTTTGTCGATCATACCCAAAGGTATAGCAGAGCGAGAATAATCACTTTTCTGAACAACTTTACGTTACATGAGCATGTTGCTACCGCCGAACAACTTGATTTGTTGTAGTACCTTTATACAAGTGAAAACTCTTCATAGGTGTATAAGATCTTAATTGTATGTAATTGTAATGATATCTCGAGACTTGAGTACTTTTTTTTTTAAATCTAATATCATCCAAAGACTCAGTAAATTTCTTAGATAAGCGCGTACAATAGACAAGTGCTGGAATGCGTACAACTTTATCGTATTGTGTGTTTTTCTCTATATAAATCTAAGCATAAATAATTTGTTATGTTACTTTGTCTTACTATTTTTCATAAGACTATTTTTTTTTTCATTTTATTGAAAATTTTTCTCAAGTTTTCTAATTTCCAACGAGAAGTTGTCAAAAGAAATTTTGGTTTTTTTTTTTTTGCATTTTTTTTTTTAAATGCCAAAAAGCGTCAAGAGCATCATTAAAAAGCTCAGAATTCATTTAACATTAATACAATAAACTTGTATGTGTGGTAAACGTGTATGGTAATGATGACGACGATGATCTTCCAGTAACCTCAATGATCCCTGTATTGGTAAACAAGCTATTAAATCACGTTTTCCCAGGCAATAAGCAAACCTTGCAGTCAAATTAACCAAAAAAATAAGCAAAAACCTGTACAAAAAAAACAAAAAAGATATTCCTCTTAAGACGAAACTAGAGTGCCCACTATTTCAATTAAGTGGCGTTTTCCATATTTACCAGTGGGCCGATCGGAACTATTTCCATATGAGAAAAGCATTCCGCAAAAGTAATATAATCGAACGATGTCACGGCCGTGATTGGCTAGATTCAGAGCTTCGTGTTAAATATTGATTCACTGTGGCAGCGGGAGTGGGGTGAGGGGTTTGGGGTGAGTATTTCTTGGCGTTACAAATGGTATGAGAAAATTAATTTATCTTAACCGTACAGTCAATATCGAAGCAAAAAAAAAAAAAAAAAAAAAAAAAAAAAAAATTAAAAAAAAATAAACTGTAACTTTTCAAAGGCAATGTTACAGACCTTTTTTTTTGTTTTTTTTATTTACTTCATTGTTAAATTTTTTGTTCATTCTTTGTGTTGATGGTGGGTGAATTTGTTGATCTTTTTCTTATTTTTTTCTATTCTATCGTATTATACGGTGTGTCTATTGGAAGCCAATTAGTTGTTTGTCGTTTTGAACGTGTTTATATTAATTAAAACTAACTCAACTATTTAACTAATTAGTTGACAACCTTATATGGCAGCTGAATGTTTTACGTAAGTAAGTGTATATGTGAACGAATGCAGGTAACTCGATTGCTCGCAAAACATTAGATGGCAACATTTCCAATATGCCAGCAATTGTGAAACTACTGTCAAACTGTTAAGTTTAAAGTTTAAAACGATAAAGCGTTTTGCAAATTATCGTCTCCGTTTTAATTGTCTTTGTTTTTTTCTTTCTTTCTACATGAAATTTATAATGTGACACCATCGGCTATAACCTCTAATGACTTGGTATGGTTTTCGAAACTAACTCCTTCATTAATTAATAATAATATTCATTAGACGCAAGCAAAGGAAAGTAATAAACACTAAAAAAAAAAAAAGAACAAGACGAAGATGCTGTTATTTTTTATATCCATATACTCAAGGATGGGGGTATAATTATTTTGTGGTAATGTTTGCAAGACCCAAAGGCAAGCTTCAGAAATCCTCTAATATATATATATTTACTCGATTAAGGTATGTCTGTCCGTCTGTGTGGTGTGTATTGTTGCAATGGAATGAAGAAATCGACTTTAAACTTGGAAAGAGGAACATTGGAAGTTTTCGTACGTAGATTAGTATTGAAAATAGGTTAAGTTGTTTAGAACACACACCCGCAGTAAAGCATAAGCGGAACGAAACTTTGTTTCTGTGTTTAAAAAATTTATGCGGTTTTGCTCATTAGATGCAAGGCTGAAATTTTCTACATTTACTTCATGGCAACTCTTCTCTTTAAGGTCAAGAAATGGAAAAATCATTCGTGCCCACAGAGTGATTAAATTTCCCTTTTTTTTCTTTTTTTTAAGCTTTAGTGCTTGCTTATTAGCCAAGGCCGAGTATTTTAAACTATTCTATATATTGTTCAAATGAAGATATATTATCTGTCTAAAAATGCTTTGATCCTAATTCTAAGATTATGGTGGACGCCACGATGTGATGGGTTAGTTTTTTCTTCACAATATTGTCCTCCATATACCTATCATATAAACGGATTTGGAGAGTGGAATGCAAGAAGTTAAGTGTGTTAGTGCCAAATTAAATACCGCGCACGTCACGACGTACTCCTTGAATTTTTTCATCGCAATACTATCGATATTGCTACCACCTCACAGAACTTGCAGAGTAGAATGCGACAAGTGGGCCTCACGACGTGGGGGTTTAATTTTTTGTTTAGGAGAAATTCAAATCGATTGGTTATTGTTTTATATAAGCAATGTACAGAAGCTACAATTGGTAACTTACGAGACACCCTACATTCACCATTCACGACTAATTTTAAATTTGTGAATTAGTTTTCGAATACATGTATATATATATATGTATATATATTTAGTCCTAAAAAGAAGTATAACTAAAAATAACGAATTTTTTCGGTTTAATAGTAATTTTTGTACAAACATTTTTTACAAACATTTTTTATATATTAATCCAAAGTATCTGTTATCTATTTAAAAAATAAAATAGAATTTTAATACTTAATAGTTTAGTTTCATTTTTGCGATAGAAAATCTACACAACGTACACCATTCTTTCCATTGTTACGTAAGAATAGTGAGTAAAATAAATTATACAAAAAAAATTTAGTTATATAAGTATTTGTATTAATAAGAGAAAAGATAGAAGATAAATTTTCCGCCATTCACTTTTCTTGTACCTATATAAATAAAAGCACGAAGCGTTAAAGATTATAATGGTGGCGGGAATGCGACATTCGGCAAACATAACTTTCTTACTTGTTAATGTCATTTTCCCTATTAACAACAGTTTTCTCTATCTAGAGTTTCTCTATCCCTTTCTTTCGATGCATTAATTGATACCTTTGAATCAATGATTCACTCAGTGCCTTGGATGCATTCAAAAACTTAACTGATTTCTTTTAGTTCGTTCAATATATTTTCCACTTCACCAATTTCCTTTCGTTTATTCGCTATGCATGCGTCATTTACTTTCTTTACTACGTCTTGCACACATAATTGATTTGCTTCACTTACTTCATTGAAGTAATTTTACTTATTTCACTTACTTCAGTAATTTCGTTTAATAAAGTTAGCGCCATTACTTTATTTTTCCACTTACTTTAGTTATTTCTCTTATTTTATTTAATTTAATTACCTCATATAGTTCACTTAGTCCACTTACTTCACTTATTTGAGTTACTTCCCTTAGTTTTCATAACTTCTTTTACATCGCTTACTTCATTCCCTTACTCACCTATTCTAAGTTACTTCGTGTGCTTCCCATGCCTCATTTTCTTTCCTTGTTGCGGTTAATAAGCTTAATTCAATTACGTCATATGCTTCATTTACTTTATTTATCTCCGTTACTCCATTTACTTCACTTATTGCATTCACTTCACCTGCTTCACTTTAGCCGCTCATTTCATTTACGTCGCTAACTTCTTTCACTTACTTCGCTAATTTCTTTCACTTGCTTATGTGTTTCCCTTACCTCATTTAGTTCTCTTACTTCATTCACCGCTTACTTCATTTACTTCGTTAACTTCTTTCACTTACTTATCTATTTCGCTTACCTCATTTACTTCTCTTACTTCATTCAACTCATTTTATCCGCTCATCTCATTTACTTCGCTAACTTTTTTCACTTACTTCGGCAACTTCTTTCACTTACCTATCTATTTCCTTCACCTCATTTACTCGTCTTACTTCATTAACTTTAATTTATCCGCTTACTTCACTTACTTCGCTAACTCCTTCCACCTACTTTTCTATTTCGCTTAGCTTATTTACCTCTCTTACCACATTCACGTCACCTTATCTGCTTATTGCATTTACTTCGTTAACTTCTTTCACTTAGGTATCTATTTCCCTTACTTCATTTACTTGACTTACTTCATTCACTCCACTTACTTCGCTTCCCTAGTAGTAGGTGCTGTTTGAAATAAATTGCTTTAGTCGATGGGAAGGTAGCAAAGTTTTAATTTGAAACGCGAAGACGCTGTTTTGTTCGGCGACAATCGTTAGTGAAACTTCTCTCAATAGATATGCAAGCGTGGAAAAGGTGCTTATTGTTACCTGATACAAAATTTTAGATTGAAAGGTCCCAATAAAATGAATGTCAAACTCAAGCTAGAGAATTTGACCTATCGTTCATAACAAGAAAGTATAGGCATATACCAAGATGTATATGGCAGTGGTTGGCCAAATGTGGCCAGCACGGCAGAAACGGAGAAAGAGGTAAAGGCAATCCAAAATAAATAATAACATTTTTCCTTCGGTTCTCCTTGTTAAGAGTCATATAATTTTCCAAGGGAAGTTCGAAAAGGACGCAATGCATTTTCCAGTTGCATCAAAATGTGACAAGGAGGTACATAAGTTTATGCGGAAAGCATTTCTACGTTACATAAAATCGAATTTCGAGGAGCAGTCAATCAATCTTTTGATTATTAAAATCAAAGTGTGGGTTGATATTCTTGTAGTTTAGAGCTTTGAAAAATTATGGGTGCACAGAATAGATGGAGTCAAAATTTCATCCTATGCTCTAAAGCAAAATGTAAAAAGTAGATAAAAGTTGATTCCTTTCTCTTCCAATGTTTTCTCGAAAACAATCAAATTTGAAGGCAAATATCTTCACCATTTGTGTTAAACAGAAGGAACTGGAACGAAATAAAGGCATATTTTAGTTCCATATGTTTTGTTGAAAAATCCGTTCATTTGCTTCCTCGCCTGCAATGATTAACTTCTGCGAATTGTTTACAACTAACTAACACTAACGGGAAACACTAAGAGAAAATCTCTAAAAATGTCTTTTCATAAAATTTTATACAGATAGCGCATACAGATAGCGATGCAAAAAAAAAGTGAATCAGTTTTTCCCAGAGGCGTACAGAGAGATTTTTTATAGACTTTCATAAACTTTATTTTAGCGTAATATAAAGCAACGTTACTCCAATGGGTAATAAATTGAGAATATCTTGAGTCTTTGAAATGTGTTGAATACGAACGGGCTAATGGGTGGTCGGGAAATGGCCGTAAGGTGGACATAGTTTTCTTAATTGCATTTATTCATATTTTCATTTCTTCGGTCTGTCTTATCATAAACAACACGCAGTCTTTAGTTTGAATTATTATTTTTAAAATAATCCAGCATTGAAATTATGATTACAATTCTCATAAACAATACCTGCTTAATGAATAAACAAATTCATATATAAAAAGAAAAAAAAATGTATTCAGTTGCCCCTAAAACTTAGTTGAAAATGAATTGCAAATAAACTGTGTGTGTATTGTGTATGCAATGCACACACAACGGCCAGCCAAAAATAATCAGACAACTAACCAACTAACCAATCTGAGATAAGTACGTATGTACATGTTTGAGGAAGATATTTATAATAAAATATATAAATACATTTATACACATATATATATATATATATATATATATATATATATATATATGCATACATATATATATACATAAGTATAAAATTTACAAAAGGCCTTATCGAGCTTTCCACACAGTAAGGACAGACAAACAATCAGGCTAGCCAGCAAACAGGCGAGCGACCATATCAATTGATCCATAATAATACAAACTGCTTACAAACTAACCAAGAGGTTAAATGCTGGTTAAGTTATTTTACGTGCCCGAACAAAGTATTTGCAAACAGTGTGTTTGTATATGTTGTTTGTATATGTTTATGTCTGTATGTATATATATATATACATATATATATATATATATATATGAATGCAACATGCGATATGCAATATAATCCAACCTTTATGATTAGAGCGATTAAAGCACTAACAGCAACAAATGCAAAGATCAACTCTACAAAACACACACTAAGTGTTTATAAGTTATTGGTGTCTCAACACAAATTGTTTGGCGGTTGGCATTCAATAGCACGATTTGAAGTGTGGGAGAGTGAGTATACATACAGTATATATATATATATATATATACGGATGGTATTGATTGCTCTTTGTCTGCGTTTTTGCTGCTTTTTGGTCAAAATATATTCATCGTAACATAAATGTGCAAAGATTTTCGCTTAACAAAAAGTTTCGCTTAAACAAAACGCCCTCATATATCTTAAGGGAAATAAAGTGAAAATTGTGAAAAAGGCAAAAAAAAAAAAACAAAAAAGAAAAAAAACAAAAAAAAAACAAAAAAAAAACACAAGAATAAAACAAATCTGCTTTCGCTTAAGGCGAATGTTAGATACTTATTACCGCTTAGGGTAAAATAAAAAGATTTTAATATTTTCTTCACTACATAGGACTGGGACAGACCATTTCTATTACTTCTAATTCTATGACCCTAAGCGATGTAGACAATTTACGGAAATAAATCGTCAGATTGGTTTACTCATTCATATATCTTCTACATGTCGATCGATGTTGGGTATGATCAAGAAGGCAGTGAAAAGTTTCAGTTGGTGCTTAGCCATTTATGGCTTGATCTAAACTAGTTTCGAAAGTTTTATTCGACATGGAACCAAGACTGCACAGAGCAAGCCCGATGTTTGTGAGGTGAAAGATTTCAATATTTTCTTGACTACATACTGTGACTGGGAAAGACCATTTGCATCAGTCCTAATTCTGTGACTTTAAGCGAAAATAATTCGTCAGATTTGTTTATTCATTCATATCTTGTATGTGGCGATCGTTGGATGCGATCAACAATGTTTCGAAAAGTTTCAGTATTTTCGGGCAGATCTTGCTTAGCTATTGTTTGTGACTGGATCTAAACTATCGAACCAAGAATGCACAGACAAAGTCCGAAGTTTCTGATCAGAATCAGTAAGATTCTCTTACCTGACATTTGGTTAGATACAAACGGGATAACAAAGTTATTAAAATACAATTTCTGTCGCTGCATTGCACTTACGCTAAACAAATTTAACTCGTCTTCGTTAAGAAGATTTTATTAATATTTGTTTTGCTGAGCTCATAAACAAATCATAAGCATGATTAAGAAAGAAAAAAAAATTGGTTTTGCTGTGTGTGTGTATTGTTAGCCAATATCACGACGATATTCGATTTGCGTGCAATTTGCTAATAGAAATGAATTTTGAATAACGTTCACTAAACGAACTGGTGGTGGGTAAAGAAAAGAAACGATAGAGAAGACCATAGAGAAATTGCGAATCATTTCTTATTTCATATTCAATTAGTTAAAAGTTATCATCGTGCGAGCGAAAATTGTTTAAAAATTTCCTTTTTCCAAGCATTTTTTCTTAGACTTTATTTGCTATAAATAATAATAATAATAAAAATGAAAAAAAATAATAAATAATAATAATAATAATAATAATAATAATTATTTGAATATTCTATAGCGTGTTTTCAGTTATTTTGGAAGTTCACTAACGATATTTTATGAAAGACTTTTACTGAGATTAAATTATAAAAATTTATGACTTGATGTTTTTTACTTTGCGTTACTTCTTTTGACAGCATTTTTTTTTTATTTATATATTTGTATATATATATATATATATATATATTTGTTGTTGTATTCAATTTAAGCATTTTTCTTTTTTTATTTTTTTTTTTCTTTCGTTTTTACTTGAACGCGATATTGGAGAAGAATTGAATGGACGATTGCCAGGATGAACGGATGGATGCTGGAATGCTGTATGGGATTGTGTTGTTTGTTGTTTTGTTTGTGTTGCTTTTGGTTGGCTTTTGTTGGCAATTTTCCTATAATTATATATTATTTTGAGTGTTAACCTTTAGCATGAATCTTACATCTCTTTATGTGATTACCGGTGTATGTGTATGTGCGTTACAAAAAAATAATTCTCTTTAGCAAAAGCGTATATACATATATATATATAGCGTAGCATTATATCACGTTGTTATTACATATTTCATTATATTGAATAAATGAGCGCGCACGCTTATTCAGTCTGCTTGATTGGCTGCCAGGCTCGCTGACTGACTGTTTGGCCGGTTAAGTGTTAAGGGGGGGCTTTAGCACATGCAATTGAGTCTTTGCGTTGCGAAATGAAATTTTGTGGTGTTTTAATTTTGTTGAATTTTATAGTTTTTTTTTCCTTTTGTTGTTATTGTTTTCGTTCGGTCGGTTTTCCAATGTGGCACCGCAAAATTGAAACATAAATCGTGCCCGCCATTACGGCCATTAAAGTGCAACCAACACTTTTAAAGCCTGTGGCAAAAAAAAAAAAAGCGTACGTATGTACGTATAAAACCAAGCAAACGTTTATAACACATATACAATCGTACATTGATATATGTAAACATACTTGTATACACACACTCTGTATAGTCATTTCATTTTATATCATCTTTAGGCGTTACATTTATACCTATGAACACATGCCTATATTTACAACGTACCAGAGGTAGAGTTTCTTCTTTTTTTTGAACATCAAGAAAAACATCATCATCTTCATCATCATTACGAGTACTCAGTGTTTTTGCAATTGCCGCTTTATTTTATGATATAATTCGTACATATATATATATATATATATATTTAAAATCAAATAACGGGCTACAGTGTAATCAGTTGCGCATACTCCATTTGTGCTCCATTCGGGTCTCTTCATTTGTTTAAGAGGTCGATGAGAGGAGGTATAAGGTTGATTATTTTAAAAGATCGCTAACAGAACAATAGATAACGAAAACATCTTCAATTACGCAAACAATTTTTCCAAATAAAATGTTTTTTGTTTTCTTATCATATCCATCGCCGAAGGATGAGGAACATATTCATTTTGGCAAAACGTTTGCAACGCCAAGAAGGAAACTTCAGACACCCCACAAAGTATATACATTCTTGATCAGTATAAAATTCTAAATCGATTTAAGCATGTCCGTCTGTCCATCCGTTGTAAATATTTTCCTGGCCGCAAACAAGAAGACATCAACTTCAAATTCTGCAAAAACATTGGAAATTCTTGCAGACAGGTTGGTGTTAAAAATGGATCAAATTGGTTGAAGGACATCTCCGCAGTGCAAGGTAAACTGAGAACACCTCTGTTTCTCGAAGGAATAAAAAGTTGATTTTTCACTCAATACTCATAAATTGCAGCAGACAAATATTAAAAAAAATTTGAAAGTTTGCTTTTTGAGCGATGCTTTAGTACCTGTACAGAAACAAAAAAAATTGGCCACGCCTACCCGATAGTATAGTGTATTTAAATTTTATTTATTTTCCAATAGATTTATAACGCGCAGAAACAAGTTTTAAAATTCCCATAAAATATCTGTGCAAAGAATGTGCGGCTGTCCATCTGTGCGCCTGCTCAGCTGTATGGTATCTGTGGTAAACATTCTCTCATTCGCAAAAATGACAACATCGTTTACAAATTTTGCAAAAGAATTTGGAAGCAACTTCAAACTTCTCCAAAGACACGCCTACAATGTCCACACACAAACTTTTATATTGAAAATGAAAAACATCAGTCTTGCCCACTCCCTTTTATAAAGCATGAATTCTTAGTTCTTTTGTTTTTTTTTTGGTTTTTTTATGACACCGGTGATGGGTGTAAAAGATTCGGTAACGATCGAATACAATTTTCTTACTTGTTTTTTTACTTGCTACTCAATTTTTTTGTAATCGTAAAAGCTTGATTATAATTATTAGAGCTGAGTAAAAATATTAAAATTTTGAAATTTAGAAGTTTCCGAGAATGTTTCTATATTTAATTCGTACCTGAGCAATTTATTCAAATTTCATAAAATTTACTCAATGGTAGTCAATTTACTGCAATTACAACTCTGAACAAGTCTTCAAGCAAAAGCAAATGTTACTAAAGGTAGTAAAAATGTGGTAAAAAGTTATTGATAAGTATAAATATATTAATTAAAGGTGGTTTTTAAAAATTTGTAAACAATAACTTGGGGGCGTTTTTTATGATTTCTTTTATTAAATTTAAATACAAATGCACAATGAATTTTGTTCAAGGCCATAACAATTATTATCTATAACCTTTTAAGATTATTCGGAAATTTTCATAATTCCATCGACATCAACCTTCCATGGTTTACATGCGTAAACTAGGCCAAGTAAATTTCAAAGGACTCTTTTGAAGTTACTTTTACACTAGACATAAACTTCTCTATAGAACCTAACAAGGGGTTATCGAAAGAGGCAAAGTTCAGTATGTGTGATGAGTATATTCAAACTTGTTAGCCAAGAAGTCCTAATGTTTGGCGAGTCCCAATGACTCTCGTCCAATTCTGGCCGGTCACGGGCTGCAATGCTGACAACAGAGATTAGGATAAATTATTTGTCTCTAAAACTTCGCAGTCTACCATACCCTTCTGTTCCTATCATACACATAGCGCACGGACCATCATGGACCGTCAAGCTTGGGTTTGAAGTCGATGCGAAATTTTATAGTCCCTTTCCAACGGGATTTCCTTAATTGCTACAAAAGCGCGTCAATTTCGTTGTCCGTCTTTCATTGCTTCTTAGAAATTGCTCCATAGAAATTCGCTCAATCCACTCTTTCGCCGACTGTTCATACAACCATCGACTTTTGTGTATCCAGAATAGTGTAAATGACTTAAAGTCCTGATTAGGTATTTAATAGGTTAGCAGGATGGTGCTCTTCTTAGATCTTTAGCAAAACAAATGTAAGTCACTTCGTGTAACGTGGGGAATTTTTTTCACCAAAGGGGAGCTCAATTTACAAGCCTTCGATGTATGTGCCCTACGCCGTGAAACGATTTATTTATGATTCCAATATAATGAATCGTTTAAAATGATATTTCCGAGAGAACTCCGTTAACTAGGATAAGGACTTTGGCCCTTAACCAGAAGTTATTTTTAAACCCATTTTCCTATGAACGATTACATATTGAAAGACAGCGAAAGTTTCGTGAATCATAGTTCGTGCATTGGGTTGATTTCGTTTCGTGGAAACATTTTTAATTGTCTCTACATCGTCCCAATATCTTTGTACGGAAAGGCCAACTACCGTAAAAGTGTTACAAATTTCATTGATGGTAGAATTAATGGTCAGATCGCTACGCATTCGAATAAACCGCTTTATAGACTGATGAAAATGAATTAACCCAAACTCGCTTAATGCGAGATAATGAATTTTATAATTTATCAAAGACGAGATAATACATCCACTATTAAGGGCATGAAGTGCAGATAATGAAAATTAATATTAAAGTAATTATATTGTTTCTGGGATGCGACTAATGATTGAGTTTTTAATTACATTGAAATTCTCTCTGAATCGTTTCCTCCCTGTAAAGGATTTCAATACTTCGACCTTAGCCTTATAGAACCGCGCTAGTGCGCGTCGTGTCTCTGGCTTGTTTCATGTTAAATGAAAATAACGTGTGCTTATTAAATAATTTATTTAAGTACGTCATTTAAATTAATGAAAGTGTAGTTAAGAAACACCTAAATGTTGTTATGTAATATAATATATATAAGTACGAATATTCGTTCATGAATATATATATATATACATATATATATACATATATATATACTCCGCGTACATAGTTGCAATGGCAACATCAACCTCATAACAAGTTTAAAGAAATATGTCCGTTACATTATCATAACAATGTATGAACGAAATGAAGAGACGGCAAGTGTGTAAGTAGAACTATTATACGGATATTGAGATACAGAGGCAGACACATGACCAGTTGCTTGGGTATGCTTGTGGACCTGTGCCTGAGCAAAGCAATTACCGTAGATTGTAAATATGTGCATGTAGCATCTGTATATACATATATATTAAATTAACACGACAAAATAATTCACAATAAGGAAAAAATTTTTAATTTTTTTTTTTTCTTTTAAAAAGTTTCTTCCCTGTGTGTGCTCGTTCGTTCGTTCAATTCAGGCCGCACGAAAACATTTACAGCAAACAAATTAAGAGTCCCTTTATAAAGCTTTCGCCTTGAGGCGAGAGATGCAATTTTTTTTAATCAAGTTTTTACTTCATAACAATATGAAAATGTTTAATGGTCTACAGAACATGTACGTGCAAGTAATAACAATCCACTGTCCAGGAGTAGCGTGATATTAGGGTTAATACCACATTTGTAACGTCCAGGATATTCTGGAAAGAGCAAACCTGATTAATATCTCGATATTCCTTTACGCTTTATTCAACTTCTTCTTGTTACATAATTATTACATTATTGTCTATAAAAAATTATAATGTCAGTGGAATGTAAAACTCTGATTCATTATAGATGAAGCTGTCATATCATATTATAAAAGATTAAAAGCAAAACTCCATTCCCTCATGCGAGAAAAACTCAAATCTGTTATAGACAAAAGCCATCACTCTTTAAATTGGACCAAAGGGATTTACAATGATTTTGGCAACATGTCCAGGAACTGTAAAGACCGAAAGAGATTCGAAACTAACGCATATGCTTTGTTCTCGTGGTATCTACAAAGCAAAACGGTTCGACTCATTCATTTTTTAACGAGTTTCATCCTCTGTCTTCGACTAATGTAGAATGTCTTAATAACCTGCTCACGAAAACCTATAGACCGACTGCGCTTTGCTCTAACCATACTACTTGTCAAGGCTTCTCTCCTGAAATGGTTTAGTGAACGCATCGAAAGTGAAAAAGCATTCCGAATGTTGGCTCGAGTTTGAGGAAGCAAATGATACATTCGTCGAGGAAGCTTTTATTCTTTTTACATATAAAGGAGCTGTACGTATGAGTGCCCTTGAAGATCCTTCTCTTGCTGTCAAAATCGATAAGTTAAGTAAAAAGTACACAGAGCTCATACACGACTAAGCGATGTGCTCTCCCTCTTTTATGCCCTCCTCTTTTACTCTTCTACAAGGTTCAACTGATTTATATTCCGCACTTTTCGGATGGATACTATTCAACAAACACCACCGCATTGTGCTTTCGAAGAGGCGAAACCCTACAGAAAACAAACAGAATTGCTCTTGAACTGGAAAAAAAGTGATATCAAGAGTGTCTGTACTAAGATAACAAGTTTCTATTGATGATCCCCATAATTGGCAGATGGCCTTTATGAAATCCTTTCGGCGAAATCCCTAGTGTAAGTGTTACTAAAGAATTTCCTATGTATACCTCTCGAACGGAGGCAATTATTCCTTAGTTAGAACAAACTTCTCTTCTAAAGGAAGTTATACTACAAAGTAATTAGGAGTTACTTGTACACACATATATGTATATATATATGTATACATAGAATTATGTGTAACAACTTTTCGTCTTTCACCATCTAATTGCAGTAATTTGCGTATGCTAAATAAATATCTAACGTTAAGAAAAGTCCTTCTGTCCTTATTTATATTATATATAATATCTTACTTAAACTAGTTAGGGGACATGTCTTACATGTTCGCTGCATGTTTTACAAGAACCCTATCATTAGCAAACTTTTTTACACTTAAATTTTAATCTCAGCAAGCATACAAGAAGAGTAAGAGAAGCTTGTAGTTATTATTCTTTTTATTGAGGAAATCTGTACAGAGTCGAAATTTTTGCCAAAACTAGCAGCAGGTACTGCATACAAGTTAACTGAACATTTTATCTCTCATGTGTTGATTTGAATCCTATTTCCTTTAAACGTAAACTTTCTCTATTTGTTTTGTTGTTTCTTTATTTGAAGTGATCATTATGCGTACAAGATTCGTGGTAAGACGAACGTTGTTTTCATAGTCCCCACCACATATATATTAATTTGTCTTTTTATGACTTGTTTGTCTTTCATTTTATACGAATATTTAGGTGTAGTTTTTTTTTTTTACAACATATTTTTTCGTATAATTTTTCAATTTAATGCAAACAACAGCAAAAAAAAAAAAATAAAATAAAAAACACGTTTATAGGGAACGATTATGCCGATATGTACGATACCTTTGCATAAGGCATTACAATCAATTTTAATATTTTAATTAAACTTAATATGATTTTTATTCGTTCCACCTTGTGTTTTTTAATGGCCAAATATAGTAAATAATTTATTAGCGATCCATAATTAAAAAAAAAAAAAAACTGCTTATTAAAGAAATTTAATACATTAACATTTTAGAGTTTTTATTATACCCGCTGTCGCAATATCACGCGTAGCAGATTTACTCTTTTGATTGTGACACACAAAAAATATTCATCAGAGCCGCCAGCTTAAAATTATGATTCGACTTAATCATGTCCGTATGTCCATCAACTTGTCTATCTATCATCTTTTGTTTAAACGTTCAATGACTACGTCTTCTTCTTAAAAATGATTTGACCAAACAACTGAAAGGTCCACAAAGCAAAACCTAGGCAGCAAGGATTTGCCATAAAAGGGGATCACTTTCCTGCTTTTTGTTTTGCAAAAGTATATAAAGAAACCGATTAACTCAAACTTTACTGAATATTTATTCAAGACATTTATCCTTTATTGCTGTTATATTAAACGCGTCCAGTTTCCTCAAGTAACGCTTATATTAGCGCAAGTAACGTAACCGTGTAGATCGTTTTTATTATGTTTCCTTTCTTAACTCTTTTGTTATAGACCTTTCATAATTTTAACAATTCATGTTTACTTTGGAATATGGAGAAAATAGTAATTTCTTACCAGGGAGGAATGATACCTATCCCGGACCCGGAAGTAGGCTTTAGAGATTTGAAAAAATGAGAAATTTGCTTTGCGCCAACTACAAAGCAATAAGAGAATCGTGCCCAGAAGTGTCTGTTAAATCTTAAGCGCGCTGTTTGCGTGATGTTGCTCTTTTTGGACATTTAGTGAAGGCAATTAGTAAGCCCTTGATTAAATTTACTACTTCTAGAAGACATCCATTTGAGCTCGAGAGCAACTGCTTAATGCACGTATACATCAAAGTAGCTTTGAAGAATGAAGCGGATATGAGAGTAAATGCTAAATTTGTTAAATTATGATCAAAGGTGACTTGAAGCGATACGTTGCTGCTAACGTGCGAATCTTCTCAGTTCACTTTTACGCACTGAGAATAGAGAACACGCCAACAAAATACTTAAAATAATCTATGAGAAAAGAACTGATATCGTGGACGATAATTGATGAACAGCAAATGCATTTACTTCATCTCATTGTTTATCTCATTGTATACAATGCATATCGTATAAGTATTATTATTAAACGATGTCTAGCCGCATCTGCTAAGTGATTGTGAGAATAGGTTTCCTTAGCTGTATTCAAAATTTTGCTTTGGTTATAGCGCCATTTATAGAAAACAATCTTTACATAGCCTTGCCTTGAAAGACTAGTAAGTGGACAAACAACATTGGCAACATTCTGCATCCTTTTTCAAGCGCGGAGAACTCGGCGAGTTACTCGTAGAAAGTAAATCGTAAACAAGCGAAGAGTAAGACGCAATTTCGCTGAATCATTTCAATCAATTTTTGTATGATATCTATAGCTAGGTTTCCAAGCCATTGCCGCATAGCCGAGGGCCACGAATATCAAATCGGTGTTTGTAGTTTTAAATCTCAGTGAAGTTTCTCCGTACTTGGTCGCAACTATAGTGAATGGTCGACGGGTAACAGTATAAAGATATCAGTTGGGTTACATACCCATTGGGCTGCAGCCACAATATCTCTCTCTCGCTTTTCGCCTTTTTTCTGATCATCGTCTTGTTGCACGTACAGGGGACGCCCCCGAATTGATTGGTTATATTAAAACAAAAAAAAAAGACAATAATTGCAATTCGAAGACACACGTTGAAGTCGACGTAGACCAATACTAAAAGTAGTTCGTTGAAATTAATCTGAATGCGATTTTTTAGATATTAAACGATGTCTGAAATCGTTTCAAATATGCGACAAAAGCAGATTGCAAGAAAAAGTAGAGTAAGGACATGTTAAGCTTAATTCGTGAGTCAGACTTTCTCATGTCCACTGCACTGAAAAGTTCATGCAAGTATGATAGCGAGTTGTGTGTCGCGATTAGTACGCTTGCTCCAGTTTCATAAACTCTATCGTTCATATTCGTCTGCTGCTGGTATTTGGGAGACAAGCGTTTAATATAACAGCAGTAAAGGATAAATGTCTTGAATAAATATTCAGTAGAGCTTCCAGCATCACCAACTTTCGACTCTAGGCAGGTTTTAATGAATGTCATGATATATGGATCATAACCGAAGAAATTAATGCAAATATCGCGTAGACTTAGAACTTCAATAAAATACGAATAAAGGATTCTTTGGATTAACAGAAGCATAGTGAGTTTTTAATAATTGGCCGCTAGGAATGGGTAAAGATTAATGGAATCACGTGATTTGGAATAGTTACGAACAGAGATAGGATATGCAACGTAATTTCGCTTTTACTTTAGGAAAGAAGGAATAAAAATACTAAACTTTTAAAATTTATCCCAAAAAAAAAAATTGTTGTTTAGTACGCGGTGCATCCACGTATTTCTTACATTTAGCCTACAGACAAAGAGTAATTGTATGTATGTAGAAAACCTAAAGACCCCAACAAAGCAAAAGAAACAATTTCCTAGAGCCGATACTGGAAACAAGAGAGCTGGAATACAACGCAACGACCATAGGGACACCTCTTTGTAGCCATACGTAAACAGTAAACACAAACGTGTGAAACGTATGTTTTGGCGAAAAAAGTAAAATTTTCATTTTATTGAAATGTGGAGAAAAAAAAAAGAAAAATTAAAAAATAAATCACAACTATGAGGCTTAAATTAAAAATATTAAAAATGCAGAGAAAGAAGAATAAAACATGAAATGATTAAATAACCAAATATTTGGTTTCCTTTTAACTAATAACACAAATCATAAAAAAATAAGCGGCAGATTAAAGAAAATTTTTTTTATTTTTATTTTTTTTATTCTAGACCACCCAGTGTAGAATGAGCTGCTTAAACACCCACAAGTCTAACGTAATATCGGTCAGCTTAGTTAAGATTGTGATTTGTTTGTTGCAGTAAATTATCCAATGTCCCTCTGACTGTTTCTAGTTGTCGGTGTCTTGATCGTTTTTCGGTATCTTGTATTTTGATCAATGCCGACATAGTAGTTTTGACAACAATAACTATACACAGACAGAAATTTGTACATTCACAGTAGGGGCATCCATCCTTCTCTTACATCGACGACATACATCACCGGGTTTTCGGTTTTCGATATCTATTTCGGTTGCTTACGTCTGCCGCAGTGAGAAGATGAAAACGCGCACACACACACATATGCAGTAAGATGTGAGAATCCTAATCAAAACAAAACGGACAATGTATGAAAATTAATGTGTGCATACAAACACCGCACACCATCACCAACAAACATTCATATATATACATATGTATATATATATATGTATATATATATATATGAACACACTTTGGTTACCCCTGTCAAGATGTTGTAATAAATGCTTGGATATCTCACATTATGGTTGCACATGTTTTGATTGCTTTGTTTTCATTTAAAGTGTTACGCTTGCTATTGAATCTTTGTTTAAAGGATTTCATTGTTTTCATGCAGTATTAACGTCAGTTTAACACAACAACTAAGGTTCCCTCTCATTTAACTCAAACCATATGAAAAATATAATTTATAAATAGGGTCGTTAGGTGTTCTAAACATCACATGCATGAGGCAGGCATGAGTGTCGTTGGTAGACGGCAACTGAATCGTAGAAAAAAACGATGATTGTCCCTAATTTCGGATTTAAATTTAAGTAAAATGCCGTAAGATAGTGAAGAATAGAATCAAATCGAATAAAATCCAACGAATCGCAAATGTATCTTTCAAGGGTTTTCCAGCATACTGTTTGTTTTGACAGGTTGTCACAGAAAGAGAGAGATAGAGATAGAGAGAGAGAGAGAGAGAGAGAGAGAGAGAGAGAGAGAGAGAGAGAGAGAGAGAGAGAGAGAGAAAAGTAATTTTAAGGCAACTCAACAGTCTATTACTTATTATTTTTCCATCGTTTTTCATTCGTCCACAGCAATCAATCAGTTCATTCGCTAGACTTTCTTGAAATGCTTTCTTTTATAACTTTTAGGAAACAATTCCTGCATTGCTCGTCAATATTCCCGACGTGCTACGCGAAAATCTTGTAGAAGATGTTTTTAGCTAGTTTTCGTCAGTTTTTAATAACTTCGATGACCTCTGCTCAGTTCCATCCAATCTCTAGTTTGAATATATTAGATGCAAGAAAATTACTCTACACCTTTTCTAAGAGAGAGTATAAGTAGTGCTCCAAGGCATTAAATAAAACCGTGACATTTTCATTTGAAAATGCTACCTTTAAGCTGTACGCAACTATATATCCCACTATGGCCGAAACAACATAGAGCTTTGAATGAATAGATGTCTGCCATTGGGGGCAAATTTTACTTTTTCTACTCATTTCGAAGCATCAATCCTTACAAGTGATAAACAGTGGTTATGTTATGATATCCAAAGCCCAAATAACCGTAATGCAGAGCAGGCGAACCATTATCATCGACAATGAAGCTGCATATCAAGGGCGGTCCATTTTGGGATCAACTGAGCGTGATGGGTTATCATTTCTTCCAACTAAATGAGATAAGGGAAAGATACCCACAGGAACTAAAGCGGCTCAAAAGCGGGAGCAATAGATTGAAAGTCATGCTAATGTGAGCTTCAAGTGAATTGTATAGCAAAACTTGCTGGAATGTCTTATCTTGGGTCGAAATTTGATAACTCTTACGTACACGTTATCCCCGCTTAGTAAGCCGGCAATTTAAGACCTCAGTTGTGTTCCTGATAATTCCTTAGTTAAACATTATAATCAATTCCTTCTTGGCGGGATATGTGATGATGAGACTTTGGTTCTTAGAATATATTCTTAAGAATATAGATATCAGTTGTGATACTCGTAAGCGAATATTCTTCAATTAAAGGGATTTTACATCAATTGATATACGACGATTAATGTTTGTCTCCTCTCAAATTTGCTGGACCAATGTTCTGAACGTTGCCGGAGTTAATGACAAGTTGTCTTATTTAACGTGCCATGTGTCTCTGTTATTTAATGGATACGTGGCAGTGAAGATGTGCGAAGTTAATACTTCTAATGTCATATAATGTCATTAGGTATATGAAACGACTTTATTTTAATAAGAAATCGGATGTCAATCGTCCTTCTAAAGTCCTTTAGAAGAATCTCCGGAAAACTGATATTCGAAAGGCTCCGACAGTGCGCGAAGTTAACTCTCATACCTTAAATGATCAACTTTTGGAATCGAATTTTGCTTGAAGCAACAGTTCCTCGCTGGCGAGTCAGGATATAATGCATCAATGTAGCGAAACTTTTCAATTTCAAAGACGAAGTATGCCAGGTCGTGCACATTACTACATCACGACATTACTACGCTATCGCTCACGATAATATTGGTATCAAGTATCCGAAAGAAGTTTTGCCCACCGGGTTGTGGGTTTAAACACATAATAACAATTTGCTCGTTTCCCGACAGCTAAAAAGAAGCGACAACAGCTGCAATTGGGAAGATGGCATCCTCTGTTCTTCCTGAAGGCTTGTTAAAGTCCACGAAAATTCGTATTCATAATCTTTCGCAAAGACTGTTGATCTCCTCACCTTATGTGTCAATCAAACTAAGATTGATCAAATGCCTTGTTGTGTCACTCATATCATATGGTTTTTCTGACGAAAAATAACCAGTTCTTGTGAACAAGTGTGCCAGAGTCGTCGGAGATATTACAGGATATCACAATTGTCGCTACGGATATTGGCTTCCGATTTCCCGACATGCCTTAATATAAAAAATCTGCTTTTCCTCCACAAGCTTTTCCGTACCCGAACACCAAGACACCTTTTGTATGAGAAAATTGGCAATGAGTTCCTTTAAAATTTAGCGTCAGTTGATAATGTCACCGAAGAAGACGAAGAAGATTGCCGAAAAAAGCTCAGTTCACCTCTCAAGCCGTAACATGAAGTTGTGCTAACTTCTTAAGAGTTTAATACAAATATATAAAGCATCTGAAGCAGCAAAGTCTGTATCGAATATTATAAGATTTGTTTAAGCTTTTATTCTCAAATTGAGAAAAGGAAAGACTGCCCCCCACGCAGAAATAATTTGCAAAGATATTTAGACTCGTATGCTGGAACACACTTAAATTATTTATGATGGGCTTAGCTGGAAGCTCTCGTTCGTACACTAATCAAAGGGATCAAATAAATACGCTTGAGTTCATTTCTTCCAGTGGCAATGAAAATAATCAGCTATAAATTTATCCTCGAACTTATGAAGGATGTCGCAGGCAAGAGTTGGATTTTGCGCAATTTGGGGTAAAGGGCTTTGATATGGAAAAATGCAATCCAGTTTGACAGATCGGGATTATTAAAAAAGGGGCGCTGTACGAAAAGACAACGTTTTCATTGGCTGTGGAACAATAGAAAGTCGATGATGGTCCAGCTTTAGTGGTAAAATTTATTTTCACCTCGTGAAGTTGATAAGACGATAAAATTTTCCCATTAGGGATTTAGAAAATCCCCGAGCGCTCGTTGAGAATTTAAAGCATTCGCAATACGTAAGCGATTGGTTATGAGTTTGGACTGGAAGCATCATCGCTCAAGCGATAACAGTTATTGTTGCTCAAATTTTTAATGCATACATGCAAGATATGAACGTGGATGATATGTTATTTTAATAAGACCATACCACGTGTGCCACATGCCTTATAGTACGCAAGCAATTGCAAACCACAATTACTGTGTGCGTGCATTTCGAGGCACCTAATTATAAGGCTGGGTTTATTCCCAACGGCGGTCAATGAGACAAAAGAGGAGTTCATTAAAAAAAAAAAACCCGCTTCACAACTGGGTTGACTTAAAAATGTAGCTTTTCTGGAAAGACCTCAATCTTCGTTTGCAAACAATATTACAATAAATGCTTTCCTTCAATCATTTCTTTAGTAGGCCTTTTCGCCTTTTGTTTTGGTTATCCACTTAATTCCTAAGTTAAATCGGATATGAGCAGCATGCATATAGTTTCGCTTGAATTACTATCCAGTCATAAGCCAGGCAAAACAAAAAAAGTGTGCATAACACGTTGTATGTGTTAAAGAAAACTTAATTATTTAAAATTATTTGGAAATGTCAAAAATGATTAGTTTTTGACTTATATGCATCTATATATATATATATGAATATATATACATTCATATATATTCATATTCAAGTATATATGTGTACATTTGTATGTATATGTATTCCTTTGCTTTTTTCCTTTTTTGTTTTTTTTTTCCTTTCCAACGTAATTAACTGAATATAAATTTTGATCATATTCAAGAACGAATGGCACAACTTTCAAAAAATGAAACGAAGAGTAAAAATAAAATGAAAAAGGAAAAACAACGTAAAAACCAATTCGAAATAAGCTATAAATTAAGATGAGGCAACAGAAACTACTCGGTGCAGATCGTTTACAGGTAAGAGTGGAGAACCTTTCTTTATGCTTTTGTTTCTTCTTTTCACGTTTAAAAATGCTTTACTCAAACAGATAGCAACTAATTTTTCTACCTGACTACCTGGGGAGATACAGACAACCATAGGCACGCACACGCACATTCAGGCCATTAATTATATGAAACACTACCACTAAGTGTTGAATCTTTCTTTTTCTTATATATATATATATATGTATATGTGTATGTATTTCTAACAAATACATACACATATGTGTATGTATTTCTAACAAATACATACACATAGATAATAACGCACCTGGCTCTTGCGTATGCATACGTTCTGGTATATTAACCCCGCCCTAAAACCATATTGAAACCAAACCATTCAACTTTACAAATATACTTAAAGTGTAGCAAGAACGTAAATATTTATATATATATTTATGCGTTCAATTTAAACAGTCATATACATATATGTCTGTATATAGTGTGTGGGTTATACATGCAACATATATATACATAAATGCAATAGTTATACTTCATTAAGAACGGATGGTTTCGTTGCGTGTGACTTCACTAAAGCTTTATGTTCCACTTAAGTACGCATTAAAGCATATTATGTTTTATGTATTTACAGATTTTCAGTCTTTTTAATATTTTTTGAACATTTTCTTAATTTCTGGCGGATATTTAAGTTGTTTTATTTATTTATTTATTTTATTTATTTATTTATTTTTTTTTTCTTCTAATTTTCAATCAAGCGTTAAGATAATTAAGTGAATACATTTTATCGGTATTCATGTATACATATATATAATGTTCATTTGCTTATTATGCTGATTATGTTTTTTTCATTTCGCCAGCAGTTAAAAAATTTCGCTTACATAAAAGAGAACTTCAAGGCTTAGACTTTAAAAATTACTGCCTTGCAGTATACATTAAGTGATTCCCTTCAAGCACACAAATTATTTAATTTATTCACTTTTAGCAAGTCTCACATAAGTCTAGGAGCGGCATTCTAGATCTGTTGAAATGCTTGAAAGAGTGAAAGGAAATCTTTCTGCTTCCTTGATCACTTTGGAAATTTGGTTTGCCAGTAAGTTTCAAACTCCTTGATACAACTTTCCAAAGAGATAGAGGTGTAGTGAGTTAAATAAAATAAAAAATATAAAGATCTCTTGATCTGAATATAATGGTAGTAATAAACCTTAACCTTTAACCTTAACTTACACGTCTCAGATAGAAGCAAACTTTTTGAAAGTCTCAGCATTGGCTAGAGTACGAATACGTAAAGACCTTACAGTCAAGTGACGCCTACACCGCCTAATAGAATTCTTCGGTTACGTTCGTGACAACATTCTAGAACTTATATCCCATTTCTATGTGAAAATGTATCTTTATGGACGACTTCGCAAAACGAGAACCGAGATGGTCCGCATTTGGGAAAGGTTTTTAGTTTAAGGTTTTATTATCCTTTACCTATTGTTGGCATAAAACACTAGAAATTGGATTTTCCTGCCTTGCAAACCCCTATTGCTCGTGCCGGTTGTTGGATGGAGTATGATTCAAATTATGCACCTAATGCCGGTCCAAATTCTGGTGCAGTTAATGTTTATGGGAAATTACTCTTGCAGACCAATCGTCATCATAAAATATGGAAATTTATCCTTTGTTGCCATAAAAGCATTTGTTTAGGAGCGGCTTGAAAAGAATTGTCATCTCTTATCCAGAAATTTCGCGTTAATTCAGTATACGCTATGGTTGCTCACAAGTGTTTGTTGAGAAATTTTGCAAATTCGAAATTTTGCTAAAATATCTTAAAAATTGCAATCTGTAGGTTGAAGGCAAAAATAAATAGATAGGCATTAGACGGATAGATAAATTAAAATCTAATCGAAAAAGCATTGTGATAATAAAAGATGGGCCTGTAGCTCTATCATTTTCAAGCATCAAAATAATGTTATTCGCTTCTTTCGTTGTCGTACGTCGCTGATTTGGAAAAGACCATCTTCTCAACATAAAACAGATAATCGCTAACCTTTACCACACTAAGTAGTAGAGATTTAGTTAACAAACTTTTATTTAATTAACTAAGGAAGAGCTCAGAAGCCATAACAAAGTTTGAAAGAAAAATCTTTTATGTAAAGAATATTTCTGAGTACATTTACGAGAAAGGATATGTACGTCAGTGTGTGTACACGTTTAATACGTCTCTTCTGTAAGCTATTTCAGCGATCCGACGCTCTTTCACGTTTACTTTGGCTTAAGAAAGTTGTTCATATAATGACTTTTCAAAACAAGGCGTTGTATGAGAGGTGGTCGATAAAGTACTGTGACTTGTCGTACCTCAACACCTTTCGTCTTTGGGCCAAAACAAGTCGTTTAGGTAAATTTCATCAACATATCTCAAAAATTGCGATCACAAGCACACTAGACGGACAAGCAAGCTTACATCTATTCGAAAAGTGGTTCTGATTCGATAAAAAACGGATTTATTTCAAGTCATTCTGGGTGTTCCATACATCCGTACAAACTTAATGTATCCCTTTTGCTGGGAAAGGGGAGTGTAGGCTACAATGAGCAATTAAAACGAAGCATATCTCGGAATCGTTAAAGACCACGTAATGAATAAGAAACAATCAATAATTTCGAAACTACAAAATGCAGCTTCACGATCGTGTCATTGAGGCGAAATTGGAAACATTTCTTTATGTGTTCTGCTCTTTATTTCCTTTTTATTCATTTGAAAATCAGGATCTCAGCGTCTTTTACGAACAGGTGTCAAACTTTATTCATTGGCAAGGACAGCGATTGGCTATAACATAAGCATAGCGATTGTGGAAAGGAAAAGAAGACTAACCTGTTTTCTCACATCCTTCTGAAAACAACAATCAGCCATCAATTTCTGTTGTACATCTTATATAAAGCGAATAGAAGAGATGTCGAGCGTAATTGTCGTAATATTTCTCTATATATGTCGTAATCTACTTACTTTATCTTATTGACAAATGTCAGATTGATTTGCTTAATCATTTTTTTAGCTTTGTAATTAAGTTAACATTATCGCCCGAAAGCGGATTATCCCACAGTTAGACGGATAAGCACTTGCGTTGAATGATTAAGAGAAACTCTTTCTTTCATTAGGATATCAAGCGCGACAATGAAATATTTCATAGAGCCAATGAAGCAACCCATCCAAGTACGTAGTTTTTCCATATATTAACTTCTCTTGTTAGTCAAGACATAAACCGTAAAAACACAAGATATGAACCGTTTTAAAACCGTTGTTGCTAAGAGTGCAACAAACATTGCTTAGAGACAATGATGAAGTAAACAGAGAGAAGTAAAAGAAATTTTGTAAAAAAAAAAAAAAGGATTTAATTTGCTAGTTAATCAATCAAAAGCTAAACAAAAACATAGATAATAACTACGACTGATTAACTACAACCGGTACAAGTCTTAGCATTAACATCTACATACCTAAGAGCAATAATAATAACAATGGCTAACAATGGTTGGTAATATATGTAACAGCAATGCACAAGCAATGCAAACACACAAATACGCTAACGTGATCTCACTCACTAGTCATTACGACCGTCTGTACGCGGACATTCGTTCATACGTTCATACGTATGAGGAAGTCATACAGAAAACGGCTAAGAACAGACACTAACATTATCGTGTCATATACATGAAAGAAAGCTTAGCTCTAAAATGAAAATGATGATTAATTTCAATAAATGTTTTACAAGCAACGCTAACATTCGCAATACATTCACCGGTATATTATAATAAATAAGCCTTCGCTATAGTACACATATATAAGAAAAGATTTAAAGCGAATAACAAGAAGAAGAGCGCTCATGCTCGCAAATGAAACTGCAGATGATGATGAAAGAGTATATAGATTACATGGCGACTTAGAAGTGTATCTGGCACTTAAATTCATGAACTTGATGGTCATTATTTAGCAGACATCGAGACGCGTTCAAGATGAAAGAAACCCATGGTAGCCATCTCTTCATCTCTTCAACGAACAGTATGTTTACGTAAATATTTTCTTTATAGGTGTATGTATATATATGTATCTATGTATGTATGTATGTATGTATATAACAATAATATGCGTTTTTGTGTGTGTTTTTAACTATGCGTACATATGTATGTATGTATGTATGTATAAATAATGTATTTCTGTTTGTATCAAGTTATATGTAAATTTGGGTCGTTTGGTGGTAACTTGTCGTAAATGCGATTTCATTGTCCATGAAATTAGTCATTGTTACGCGGTTACCCAACTAAAACCGATCACTAAACATAAGTTGTAAACCTAACAACCAACAACAACAACAGCAAGTAACGAACAGTTGCGGACAACATCTCTCTATTGCCCAAGCGCGTCTTGACTCATTGACCGAATACAGCGCAGACACAACAAACGGTATCCATTTGGCATGAAATCAAAGTACCGCGCATCAAAGCCTATTAGTTTTAGATTACCATGGACCATTGTTATTATTATTATTGTTGTTGTTGTTGTTGTTTTTTTGTTGTTACTTGTCATGCCTGTATAACTAACTCGACAAACATATAAAACCTACGTTAATAGTTTCTCAGTGCTTTTCCGTACGTTTTATGTGCGATGCAATATATGCTGCACTGCGTAACAAATGTTTTTATGTAGTTGCTGTTGTTGTTAATGTTGCTGTTATTGTTGTTGTTGTTGTTGTTATTGTTTAGTGGTTTTTGTTAGTTTTATCGAGCTTCGTAAGAATTGTGAAATTTATTATATGATTTCTCAACTTCATTGGCAACTTACCCTCATCGCGTCGAGTACCGCATGAATAGAAACAAGCCATCGCTGAGACAGTCGTCATTGGAAAAGCGACGCACTCTTCAACAATTCATTTGCGAATTCCCAAGAAAAAACCTAAACCTATCTGTGCACACAATTCCTTTCTAAAGAATTTCAACTTTTTATTATTTCGGTCTTCTACTCAAGTTTCGTTTCGTCCCTAAAATATCATATAATTCGAAAACTCTATCTATCTGCGTTCGTACAAAACGTTAGTTGTCTCTCCGAAATACATATATTTATTGTGTGAGTGTGTTGTTCGTAAAACGCTTTTAAGGTTTGGATACAACACGCAACTCTCTCACTCCCGCTCGCATTTGTTCGTTCGAAAGTTTGAAAGTCGAACACTTTGAAGATAAGCCGCAATAATGGTTCGAGACCACCCAAGTTGATGTTGATATTGATGACGACGTACTACGATGACGATGACGACGACGACGTCGAGATGATCATGATGTTCTTTTTGTTACTGTGTGATGAAGCTGCTTTTATTAAAGAGTTGTTATTGCCCATACATATATACATAAATACATACATACATACATACATACATACATACATACATACATACATATATCTGTATCTGTATATATATGCGTCTGTAACAGTTGTGTAGTCTTCTTTTGTTCTCAATTCTGTTGGGTGCTTGTTTCATTCGAAAAAGAAACGCAAAACTTACAAAACTGAGATGACGACCGATATGCACAATAAATGCGCATTAAAAGTCACAATCACAATCTTTAAACTTAACTCTTAAAGACGCTACGTTGAGAGACTTATTATTTAACTTTTGCGCGTGAAGCATCTATTCACTGGCGACACCGAACAACCGAACTACCGACCAAAATAAACGAGCAACTGATCGGTCCGAAATATACTATATTATAAAACATCCCAGCCCTGACTTGATTATGCAGTTGAACAAAAGAGAAAAAAAAATAAAAAAAAAAAATAGACCGACACCCAAAGACATACCATGACTTGCCTGACCGTACACCGTGTCGAGCAAAGCAAGCAAACAAGCAACCAACAGACAAACAATTATTTGTTGCGTTGTAAATTGCACAGAAAAGTGTTTTAATTTCCTTTTATGCAACACAACACTACAACAACAACATTATGGTTAACATTTCAAGTTTTATTGCCGTTGTTGTTGCTCTTCTTCTGCTTTTCTGCTTTTTCTTCTTCGTCTTCTTCTTCTTGTTCGTCTTCCTTTTTCCCACTTTTAAAGGATTTAAATTGGTTTCATTTTCATGTGCGGTGTAAGTTTGTTTTTTGATGTCTGTGTAAAATGGTTTTAAGGTAATTTAGATTAATGATAACGCGTTAACCAAGTGAAAGATTCTTTCCTTCGTTTTCTATTTTTTTTTTTATATATTTTTTTTCTTTTTTTGCAGCTTTTGCTTTGTTTCCTACGGCTTCTGCTTCTTTTCTCTGCTAAATGTCTACACTAAATGATCAAGATGAATGCTTGCTGGCAAGAGAAAAACAAACCTCTAGTAAAAATGTTGTCAATTATAGAAGAAAAAAACAACAAGAAAAACAAAAAAAAAAAACAAAAGAATCCCTCCAATGAAAAATTCTTGATTCTCTAAAGCATGCAATCATTTAAACATTTATCACTATGTTTAGTTTAATGTTTAACATATGAAATTTTTGAAGAAACTTTCATGCAGATAACGCGTCGTCTTGCTTATCGAAATAGCTGCTATTGCTGCCTATGACCTAGTACTGACCTGCCAGACACGTAAGGAGCTTTTCTCCTGACCTGCCAGACACGTAAGGAGCTTTTCTCCGGATTCCTCGGTTTTTTCTCTGTCAGCAGACATTTTCCTTTCACGATTTGGATAGAATTTTTTCCCCATTCTTTTTGCGTAAGACAATTAATTGTCGTAAGATATCAGTAACTGCATTAAATTAATTAAAAGCTGAACACAAAGACTGCAGTGCTCATATTCAAGAAATCATTTGAACCCATTGCTTGTATTGCATTAGTATAACAAAATCATATACTTTGACGAAGTGATTGTATGATTGAATTAAAGTTTATTTACATAAACGTTAATGAAGTGAAAAATTTCTTCTTTAAAGAGTGATAGTTTAAAGCAAAGAACGAAAGAAAAATAGAAGACGATTTTAACTATCCTTGGTGAGATCAAGCAACAGTTAATCATAAAATGTAATATGAGCATAAGGTTAGTAAATTTTAATATCACCCTGCGAAAACATACGACAAGATGGATGGGAAGAACTTAGTTTGTATATTGCTATGATCAAGGGAATCTTATGGAAGAGCATGACTGGATACCAAAGGAGATTCCGAAAATGCATGACACTTGAAAATATTTTTGTAAAAAAAATTTTCATTCAAAATTCTCTGCATATATAGACACTGTTCCAATTAATCGTTATTCTCCTCGGTTTCCTTTACAAACTTTTTTTTCCGCTACATCAGGAAATTCGAACTTTACGTAAAAAATTCTTCATTACCACGCTTTCATTTGGAAGAGCAGGATCTAAGTTCTAGGATTCTAGGATTGGTTGCATTACTTTGCGAAAAGTTGTTAGTACAAGGTTCAGCATAAAAATTGTTTGCAGTTCTATAGAAAACAATCTGTTTATACATATAGAGTTCATGAAAGCTTTATACTTACTCTGAAGGCACTGGTTTTAGGTTTCCTATTTGCGGACTTAAGAAGAGAATGCACTATCTGAAGCTGTCTTTATTGAAGTCTTTGCTAAAAAAGTCTTTCCCCGTATTCCACCTCTCTTTGCACTTTTCAACTAGAAAATGTAGAAGCGGAATTGAGCTATGGCCATATTTTTTATAGTACATGTGCTAAACTTGTCCTTCACTTTTTTGGAGGTACGGTCCCAGTCTTTTTTTTTATCGAAGCTTTATTTCGAAAGCCTGGCATGCGTTTATTGTATGCTTCTTGTCTTTAGTACATGGCATTGATTAGCTGCTCCCCCAACATTTTTTTTTTTTTTTGTTAACAGCTTTTTGCTGCACAGATTAATTTAATTTTATTTCATTTATTTTTTGTTTTTTCTTTTTTTCCTCCCGTTTATTTGTAGATGAAGCTGGTGCTTTTTAATTTTTCTTAATTTTCTTTTTCAGTTTTTGTTTTTATTTCCCTATAAATACTTTGTAATAGCTATTAGCAATCTTTAGCGTAATATTTGTATCTAAGAGCAAGAATATTCAGCTGTCGGTCTAACCGAATTCATCTTTGGTCTTGTAGTTATGAATTGATATTCGAATTATTAAGAGGAAGTTCGGCGTGTAAATCAAAACAAAATTGAAGGATTTTTATGCGTTTGCGTTCTTTAACATTAAGACGATAGTGCTTCATTTGAATATAAAATAAAACATAGAACGTATTATATATTAATAAAATTAAGTAATATTAGGTGCGTGCACTCTAGCACAGCTGTTAGTTTTACGCGTCTCCCTCAGTATATCTGATAGCGCGGAACCTACAGAACAGAGCTCTCTATAAGCATTCAGTCGGACAAATTATATGACAAATTCCATCATTTGTGGGAAAAATTATCACCTCTGTTCAATTCAGACGAAGGAACTGCTGAGAACCGTCGATCGGAGTTCAGTGAAAGTACTTGTTCTAGTGCCGCAATTTTGATAGAGAGAATAATGAATGTGAAGATGCTCCCAAAATAGTTTGAAGATGAAAAATTGATATATGACCAAGTGAGAGAAAATCGAAGTCCGCTCGAAAAGAATTTACAAAATCGACAGGAGATTAAAAAGCGATCATTTTCGAATGTTCAATTGGAATTCGTATGAACCAGAAGGGAACATTCCTGATGCACCAAGGAGTCGAAGCCAATAAACGCTGCAAAGTGATTTTTGATATAAGTAAGCAGCCATTAGCAACACCTGAGAACGTACGACGTCAATGCACGAATCCTAGGTGACCACACTCGGCAAAATAGTTAATTGCATTAAATCCATCACTGAAGACAGGACGGTCATAATATGCCGAAGAAAAGGACAAAATGATTTCTTACCTTGATAGCATCCAATTGATTATTGCAAAGTCCATTTCGGGCATGTTAGGAGCGTACAATATACTAACTCGTTAGATTTCTTCTGATTACCTACTTTCTCAAAACTTGTACCCTTCTCTCTGTACTTTCACTCTTTTGACGAGGCGCAATTGCTGTAAGCACTGAAGCTAAGAACAATCCAGACGAGTAATCTGAATGGCAAGCAAATATCAATGTGTTTGAGATAACCAGGTGACAACGGAGACTAAAAAAAATGGTCACTGAAACTCGCGATTTTGTTAGGGCACCTTTTTATCCTTAGAAGGCGGCTAAACCAATGTAATTGGTCAACGGTATTGTACGCAAAAATGAAACACCTTTTAGAAGGCAACGGGACATCACTGCAGTATCTATCCCTAGAAAAATCACATGCAAAGGACAATGAATACGTGGCCCTCTATCTACGGTAAAGCCAGCATCTTCCCAAGAGTAGATGTACCTTCAGACCATAATCTTTTTGCAGCAAGCATTCAATTAAAACTGACATCAGCTAATAAACCCACCTTATCGAGACAAATCAATGTCGAACAACTAGAAGAATATGAAACCAAAAATAGTCCAGCATCCGAAGTAACGGGATAAACCATATTCAAGTAATTACAATGAAGATATATACAGCGGATGGAAAAGTACAAGTGAAATCCCGAGAAGTGTAGATGAGAGTAAATTTAATTTTTAACAAAATAAGCCGAAGAATCAATCAATGGATAAATGACGAAATATTGGAACTTATGAATGAAAGAAAATAATACCGCAATGCTAACGAAAATAAATGCAATCAAATACAAGGAATAATACGAGCAAAGATACGACAAGCAAAGCGTATGCGGGTAGAGAACCAGTGATGTGATATAGAAAGGCTTGAAACAATGCATGACAATTTTAACTTACAAAACGTGTGCCCTGCAAAGAAAAACAAGGACACTTTTCTGTTGAATAATCCTCATGGTATAGTCATCCAGATGAAGAGAAAAACGAGACGTATGGGAAGGTGATATTCGTCAATTATTTGCGAATGCTACGAGATCTGTACACTTTCTAAGTGATAATCAAGAGTTGACGGAACGATGAAATAGAAGAAGCCTTAAAGAATGCCAAAAACAACAAGGCTGTAGGTGACGACGAAATACCGTGACAGAGATTATGGTTCTCCGACACAAGAACAATGTCTGTATTGGCAATAATCCTTAGCCCGGAACGCTAGGAACCTAGAAGGACACATTACAGCTGCAAGGTCGGGGTATAGATTGCCTATGAACATTAGTAAGAATGCGAGTTATAACAAAACCCACAAAACTGTTTATGCTGAAGAATAGAATCGATTCATGCAAAAAAGATTGTTTACTTCCTATATAGTCACGAAACTTATTGACTAATGGATTAGATTGTATTTTTCTATAAGCAATAGGCATCACTATGCTGTGATACCTAACCGAAATATCGCTTAAGTATAAAAGTTAACCGAAAGATAATCAATCAAAGATCTCATAAAATATATACGAAATAAAAATTTTAATCTCGATGATTTACAATTTTTAACAACCAACACACACACAAGAAGAATGACGAAAAGATCAATCAAAATGAATTTATTGGAAATAAGAATGAACTCAACAACAAAGATTATATGCGATCGTAATAACCGACCTAACAAAGCCAAACAAAATATTGATACGAAATGAAAAAAAAAAAAAACGACTCAATTGCGCGATTTATAACACAAATCTGTCAAAATCTTTCGGGCTACTGTAGCGGTAAAGAGAACGTGTTGTCAAAGCAGCTTAAAAAAAAAAAACGAAAAAAAAAACAAAATCCGAATTCGAAATCCATAACATACGGTAATTGGTATTCTTGTGTCTGACTCTTTTACGAGCAACATAATAAAAAAATTTTAATTAATTTTTCCATTTCCAAGAAAGTTACAAAATGTTCGAAAAAAAAAAAAAAATCGGATTAACTCGGGACCCTGATGGTGTTTGAAATTTTGACAAATCAACTAATTGACACCTTCCGACAAATATATGTACTTGTCTACGCGTATAAAAGATTCCATCTCAATTTGAGTCGTACGATAAGAGTTATTACAGGTCGCTTGCTATTCTTGTTAAAAAAAAAAAAAAAATGAAAAGTAAAAAAAAAAAATTAACTAAAGAAAGAAACGAGGAGAGCTCCCGCAGTTAATGTTGTTCGGTAAATGGGATACAAATGAATTTTTAAGAAAAATTATCAACAAGTCACGTATAGATCAAATCTTTTCTTAAGAGAGTTTATGAGATCATGTTAAAAATAACAGCGTCAGCGTAATAACATTGTTGTTATTGTTAAGAGCAACAACAACAACAACAACAACAACAATATGAAATAATCTTAAATCGTTTCTTACATGTGTTATGACCGTATTGTGTGTTATGTTGTGACGTCGGCCAACTTAATCTATCATAAGTATGAGCATTGTGTGTAATAAATGCACACACAAATAAACAAACGCACAAGCCTCTTATCTTAGGAGCGAAATGAAATGTAGGCTCTCTAAGGAGTTGGTGTCAATGTCAAAGTCAATGTCATTTAAACCTTAATGTCTCTTAATGACATTCAAGATGATGACGATGACATTTACAAAACTTATAATGACATTTATGCTTTTTGGGCCAATAATAGAAATAAATAAAATACAAAGAAAAAAGTAAAGGAACAATAAAAATAAAAATGATAAATAGAAGGACCTTGAAAAGTTAACGCGTGCCAATTGACTGCCGGTCGTGTGTCAAATGAAAAGAAAACGATAAAATACTGTAGCAATATTTGTCATGAAAAAGTGTGTGATATGTTAGAAATTATATATATTATTATATATATATATATATATATCTAATTATTACATATATATATCTAAATATATATATGTTTAGATATATGTCGAAAAATCGAGAAGTGATTCTGCACAAATTTCCCATAACGACATGAAGGGACTCACGCAAATTTGTCTAAATTATATTTTTTTTTTTTTGCGACGAGCGTTTGCAGTGAAGTTTGGATGCTCTTCATGAGTATCGAACATTCTCGAGCTTAGAAAATTTGAAACTAGAACTCATTTACTTGTTTGTGCATTCATTCATTCGACTTTTGCTTAAGCTGTAATTAAGAAGATCTGTCTGCATTTTCCGCAATTGTAAGATATTTTCAATTATCGAAATCTTGAGGGCGATAAGTGCCAGTTGTTTTGCGACAAGAATAATTTCTGTCAATTTCACTTCTTGATGTGAAGGATTAGTTTTTTGAAGGTCTGCGGATTTAAAATCTCAAGCAAAAGAGAGACACGGGAATCATCGTCGATCCAATAAATGAAAAAAAGGACTTTACAGACGAAAAAATTTCGAAGGGATGGAAAGGACTGACAGAAATTATTATTGAAATTGAAAAGTGACGCGAGCATAATTCTGGTCATATCGCTAAAATTTTCAATGGGAAAAGAATTTCTCATGTGAAAGAGAATCTCACTCTTAGAGCAGAAACTGAGTTTTTAATTCTATGCCTCGAGTTATAACTAAAAGTTAAGCTTGATGAGCCGATGCTTTCATGCGAAACACAAACAGACGAAAGAGCAAAAATTTGCATGGGTAGACAGTTTGGCTAATGTAATATTAAATCATTTGGAAAAAAAGTAAACGAAACAAGTAAGAAAATTATATTCGGTTGTGACCGAATCGATTATATCCATTACCGTTATTCTAAGAAAGATAAATAAAGTAAAAAAACTAAATTTTCATGTTCCCTAATAAGGAGTGGGCGCGGTTGATTTTTTCTATTTGCAAGCTTCAAGTTTTTGTCGCACAGGCGTGTGGGCATTACAGGCGTGCTTTTGGAAAAGTAAAAAGAAAACTTGTGGGCGATATCTTTAGCTTCGCTAGTGATAGAATCGTTACCACAAATATTATGCAGTTGGGCAGACAGGCAGATGGGCAGACGAATAGGTAGATATGATTACGTGCATTTCAAATTTTACAAGGAGTTAGAATTTATATACTTTATGGGGTTTTTGAAGTTTGTTTCTGCGCGTTATAAAGATATTGAAAAAAGAGTTTAAATTTTAATACACTATAATATGGGATAGGCGTGGTCAATTTTTTTCATTTTTGTAGAAGCACTACAGCATCATTGTACGTTCGTACTTTTGTACTTTTGTCTGCTTTAATTTACAGGTAATGAGCGAAAAACCTTAAAAGAAAAATTCGTGAAAACAGAAGTGTCCCCACTTTACATGCTACTGTGGGTATATCCTTGGACAGATTTAGTCCATTTTTAATACGAACTTGCGTGCAAGAAATTCCAATGATTCTGGCAAGTTTGACGTCGGTAAGTTCATTTTTGTGACCAGGAGAATGCTTACAATTAACATAACGCAGACAGACAGACATACAGACGGACAGACAGACAGGCGTATAGACGGACAGGCGGAAAGACGGACAGACTGACAGATGGACAGACAGATAGACGGGCGGACAGACAGACAGACAGACGGGCATACAGACAGACGGAGAGACGGATAGGTTTAAATTAACTTAGAATTTGATGCTGGTCAAGAATATACATACTTTGTTGGGTCTCTTATGCTTCCTTAGGTCATGTAGGACGAGAAAAAGAATCGGAGAACACAGTGGCATTCGACGCACTCACACATCCGGGCGTATTGTAAGATTAGCTACATCTAAGTCATTCCAATTCTCTTTTATTGCTTATTTTCAAGCTGTCCCTTATTATTATTATAAAGACTTTAATGTAATTTTAATTTATAAAGAAATCAAAACCGTATTTGAGTGTAAAATGGAAAATGTTTTATCTTCGCGTTGCGAAGATAGCACGACTGGATTAATAGAATATTTTCTCCTTTGCCATCGTTGCGTTGTGTGTCGTGCATTGCATAATATCGAAATTTATTTCTTGTTACGGCCTTAAGGTAAAAATGTAAATACCTGCCAATGATTGTACCGCAAATTTTTTATATACGACTATGACGTGTGACAATTGAGTATTTTTCGTGTGTGCTTTTGTGTGTGTGCATACCATACAATTATGCTCAATAACAAAACAATTGCTTATCTTATAAATTTTTTTAAAATCGATTCAAGACAATTTCTTCCTTAATGGCTAATGGCTATGCACAATAAACGGCACATTCTTGTAAGCAAAGCCCTTGAGATTTGTGATATTAGTGACATAAAGGGATGTGAATAAACAGACGGAACAAAAAAAAAAGAAAAAAAAACAATGGAATGTAAACCTAACGCAAATTTAATTCAACATAACTAAATAATATTTTTCTTTTTTTATTTTTTTTATTTTTTTGCTTGTTGCTCCTTTGTAAATGCGAGTGTATAGTCAGTCTATGATTTGCTGGATGTTTTAACCTTCAATTGTTTTTGTTTCTTCTTTTTCTTGCTTACTGTAAGAAGCAGTGCTGCTTCGAAACGGAAAGCAATAAATGGATAGGAAACGAAACAGTGCAACATTGTCATTTAAGAGACATTGACTACTGGCAATGCCAGTTGTATGTCCATCACTCTGGTAGTAAGTAAGTAAAGTTGCAGTTTCTTAAAGCAATAACGTACACATGTAGAGTAGTAGTTAATGTAATGATTGTTGTAATTGTTTGGCTACGATTGTTACTCTTGTAATTCTTGTTTAGATATCACTCATTCATCTACCTATGTACGTATGGTATGCATATGTATGTATGTATGTATGCATGCATGCATGCACAGCCAACTTACCACTTACTAACATCTTCAGTTAGCCTGCTGTTTAAATATCAGTTGACTCGCATTTGAACATTAAAACTTCACGGTCATCGATAGATAGATAGATGGATCGATGATGGCCAGAGAGAGATTCCTATTCCTATTGACGAACCGAACAAAAAACAAAAAGCGAAAAGCAAAAAGACAAACAATCAATCGCATACAAACGCATACACATAGCTTTTGTGAGTAGCTTTTTAAGTGCCTCCCTAACATCGCATATTATCGTTACTTGTGTGTACCCAAACGTTACCGTCATAAAGTATGGCTTGTTGTGTATGTATGCCGCATTTGCAACGTTGATTGTTCATGTTCTTTCAATGTCATACAGTTATGGTTGTATCTTTACAATGCAACACGCACATGCACATGCATCTATATGTTTATCTATCAACCAAGTTATGCGGCTCGCGGACTTGACTCTCAAAATCAGATTCTTTGCAGCAACAAAATAGAAAAAAAAAGAAGAAGAAGAAGAAAAGAAACACGCTGTACTCTATCCGAGCAAATGATGTTGTTGTTGCGGTTACAAATATGTACATATTTTTACTTGATAATCAGTCCACCATTAGTTAAGCTTCTAGTCTCGTCTCATCTTGCCTCCATAATCATGCTCTAAATTTCTATATGTATACAACATTTTTTAAATGCTAATCTTGCGGTTGTTCGCTACTCTTATTGCTTCGATATACGTATTTGTGTCTTCTTTTCTTTTTTTTTTTTTTTTTTTTTTGGCCTATGGTCGGCTGGTTGACAGATTCGTTAGATTATCATCGAATGCTTTTAAAATCGTTCTGACTGTGCTCTCTCTATAAAACATATGTAAACAACAATAACATCAAGAAGGACAAGCTCAGCCATTGCTGCTTACATTACGAGTCCATCAATTTCTTGATGTTACTGCATCGACATAGTTGCTGTCGTCGCAATTGCAAGCACAAGTAACTTAGCTTAATAGAACAATTTTCCATCTATTGTCGATTGTCGTCAATGATTTGTGTTTTATGTTAGTTTCTTGTTTTATTCATTTATTTACTGATTTGACATATTTGAGGAGTTTTTTGTTTCTCGTTTCTCTTAGGTAACAACTGCTTAGATAACCAACCGCAAAGGAAAGCGCATTATATATGAGAATGTAACGAAATAAATGTTAATTCAGCTTGAAGCGGCCTTGGTTTAAATATTTGACAATAATATTAATATTATTCAGATTTAAGAATTAATTAATTAAATGTTTAGATCGATTGAACAAGAATGAAATAAAATAACAATTTTTGAACATATCTCTAAGCAATAGTCGCTGAACACATAACATAACGTCAGTGAACAACATATGTTCAGGAGTGATATAAAGACATAGCGACGTCCATCAAAATTTCGTGCCACTACTAGTTTTGCTATTTTCGAGATAATAGAAAAGTTGAAATTATTTTGCGAAAAAATACCGTTTAAACTCAACATTGGCTTGAAAAGTGCTACAGCAAGCTCTCTTCCTCTTTGTCGAACACAATACTCTCTTGGTGGTTTGGTAATCTTAAATGATGTCGTACTAACTACGATGTCATTGAACGGAATGAACATCCAAATGTGTTTATGGGCCAAAATGCTGACAATTATTCATTTCATTTTATTCAA
Source organism: Glossina pallidipes (assembly GCA_000688715.1). Taxonomy (NCBI): domain Eukaryota; kingdom Metazoa; phylum Arthropoda; class Insecta; order Diptera; family Glossinidae; genus Glossina; species Glossina pallidipes. Next base: position 58,901 of record KK500285.1, read on the forward strand.
TCATTCATTCATATTAAGTTGCAAGATATTGATGAGATCGTAAAAGTAGCACTAGGCAGTAGATTCGAAGAAATAGATGAGATCGTAAAAGCAGCACTAGGCAGTATGTTCACTATTATGCCTGAAAATTATTTTCCACAGAAGAACAAAAGGTACACAAGCATCGATAGACGCTTAAATCCTTTCATTAAGAAAATGAGCAAAAAACTTAAACAATTCAACAACAATTTAAAGTTGAAAAGCAAATCTCAGAATTCCACATACTGAACAGATCGCGTCCCTTCAAATCCTAAGCTTGCTATCATATATATTTGAATTAAACCCACAAAAAAATATAAAATATATATATATAAATATATATATATATAAATATATATATATATAAATATATATATATATAAATATATATATATATATATTATCAGTGGTGTTGTGCTAATTTTTTTTTTACCGGAACGCTAATCTTTTTAATTTTTTTTTTTACCGGAACGCGTACATATAATTATACAGACAGGGTCGATCCTGGGTAGGCGGCCGCTCTGTGCGCTCTCATGTCCTAAATTTGACGACGGGGGAGAGATTTCCCCCAATTTTCGCCCGTCTTCTAATGTTTATTATAAATTCGCGTTATCAGAAATCATTTTTAGTTCCGGAAAGCGGTCCTGTCCAAAAAGGAAGTACCGGAACGACCTTCCAGAGCGTTCCGGCTAGACAACACCACTGCTTGTTATAAAGCATCGATTTTTCAAATTTTGTAGTTAAAAATCAAGAATAATTTTTTTATTATTTTTATTTATTTATTTTTATTTTTATTTATTTATTTTTATTATTTTATTTTTTATTATTTTATTTGATAACTCTTTTTCAAATCCCCGATAGCACCATTATCTTAATGTTTTCCGTTATTTCTGGTCAAAAATTCGAAAAAACTATTATCATCAACACTTTTCAAATGAGTTTAACATCAGAAAATTCTATTAATGATGAAGGAGATGATCTCACACTGCAAAGACTGAAATATATTGCAGATGGATTAAAACTTTCCTCCCAACTTCTGAGAGTTCGTTAAGTAGCCGGAATGAAATAAAAAAAACAAATGGCAAACATGAAAACAACGATCATACGAACGTACAAGACGGCAATCAAGCGGACCGTCGGCCGCCGAAGTTCGGACAAAGAACTTCGTGTTCACATTGAACCTTTTTTACGTAGAATGAATCATGTGTTGTTGATATGCTGCATCCTAGAAGAAGAAGAAGAAGAATTATATAAGCTTACAGCTATTAAAGGCCAAAATTTTCCATTTACTAATTCGCCATTTCGGAGAAAAAGTTCGATTCGTAAAACTCTTTATTTGTTGCTTTCAATCATAGCAAAGGTTATGATTTCCTACGCGACAATGGCGAACAAAAGTAATTGCATGACAGCTCAGACAATTGTCAACAGACACTCGGGTCCCGCTCTTAATAATTTTTTAATAATGTGATTACTTTGGCAATACTGAGTTTATTGGATGAACAAGCAAAACCATATTTCTACCAAAACACTTTCGTCTTATATTTCCATGTTTATAGTCTTGAATAGTGGCAGTATAACGAAATTTTTATCTTCGGCATTGGCGAATGAACTTAAATTACTAACAGAATATCTGCAAAGCAAATGTATTTTTAATCGATGTTGAAAATCGATCGCATACTTCTGTACGTACATACAGCTATCGAAAACTCTGCAGGACACGTTTTAATCGGCGGTGAAAGCCTTCTGCAATCTCTTTTCGAGTAATGAGGTCTTGCTTATGTTGCGTGGATGTTTATAATTTGGAGTAAAGGTGGAGGTTTGTTTTTTTTTTCTTCTGTCCATCCACAGTTTAAGGACTAACCTCACAAAGTTGTGAAATAATGAATTTACGTAACATGTACGTATCAGGTAACCGAAGCATATTAAAATCTATTTGTAGGTAAAGCCGATAACGGAACATCGAAGTGTGCGACAAACTTTCTATTCTAATTTGAGCAGATTTGAAAGTTTCAAGAAAGGCATATGTTAAGGAGACGAAAAGCTGGATTGAGGTATACGTTTAAACCACACTGATCAAGAATTTTCATATGCTATAAGATGCTTTGGGCATCTTTTTTCGCTATACTACACATCTCGTCCAACTAAAAACAATGTTAATAATATAATTTTGGAAAAATCGAAGACAAGTATTTATCAGGAATTTCAGCAAAGAGCTGCTGAATTCATATATAAAAGGTGCTTTAAAAAGTAAGCACTTGAAGTGTTTCCCGTTAAACTTCATTATTGAGTTTCTTATCAAATCGGGATTGAGTGAAATAATTCGTCTGCTTAGTCGCATTTTGTGGTTGAACCTGCATTTGTGCTCACATCTAATAAATCCAACAACAAAAGTAGGCTCGTGTTACATTAACTACACCACTACTACTACTGCTACTACTACTACTACTACTACTACTACTACTACCATAAGGCAATCTTCTTCTTCTTTACTCGTCTTTGAGATATAATTTTTAAGGTGCCCATCAATTTGAAAAAAATAAATATTTTTTATTTAGACATTTTCTTTGAGAGGTATGCTGAGTTCGTTATTGCGTTCGACGACTTGAGGCTAACTCCTAACGTGCACTCATTTGAAATTATCGACTATGCTGCGCTTGTCCCATGAACAGTTTTATATAAGCATATTTTTGGATCACGTAGCAATCACCATGCCCTTCTTCATGTTCGTACCTTATTAAAGTTTAATAAGCAGCCAAAAATTAAGAGAAGACAATGAACTCTCGAACCTATGCGCGTATTAGATTTCCACGAGTTAAGTTTAGCACAAGTGTATTGGTTGTACATAATGGTTAAGAAACTGGCAAAAGGCTTAAACGTAAAACATATTTAGAGTATCATCGATGAAAGCTTTTAACTGATACCAAACTCACTTTGCCAACAAATCGTCAAGTGTTTCTCGACAATCCCTGGCAGATGCAAATTCCTTAGAAAAGCTGCTTCTAAGATGTACAGGTGAAGTCAAGATTCGTGCCAGGAATAAAGCTGCTCTTCACATAAATTTAAATCCCTTACCACAACTCGTTTTCACTTAGATTTGTGACGACTAACGCAGCATTTCCTATTAATTTCTTCATTTATGATATTAAACGAAAGATCCTATAAGTATTTTCAATCTAAGCGGTCTACTGAGTTAACTTAGTTAGTCGTGCCCATACGTGCCTCGGTGGAATTCTAATATCTGCAAGTGTGTCCATCTTTCAAATTCGTACACCAGTGGTACAAATGAACATATTGCTATCATTCATTTATAGATTGGTTAAGAAATGAACGCAACCTTGAAAAAAGCAAACAAGTCCAATATGTTTTAGAAGAGACCGTACATGAAAGAAATTTGATGCAATTGATCACGGGATCAGTACATAGACTTCTGTAAACAAATGGTTGAAGTTTGTGCCCGCCTGAGAAATTATGAATTTCTAAATAAACCAAGACTTGTCTTTCCATTTCTTCGACCTTTTTTTCTTCAAATGTCCAGTTTAAGCCTGAAGACGTAGCTCATAGCTGTGTTAGTTTTCATCAGTGTTCGAGTTCATTAGTGAGTTGAAACTAGGTTTCATATCATATCTAAAGTAGACAGCCGGGGAGTTCAATTAAGCGTAAAACCGTGTGTAACGGAAAATTTATTGTGCTCTTCACTTATGGTGATAGTTATAAAAAGCGAGAAATGTAATAAATGTCACTGTTTTATCTACGAATAGAAAAGACCGCCGGTATTAAGGATAGTCAACAGTGAACTTCAGATAATCGGAAGAACGACGAAAAGAACATTAATGTCAAATGCGATACATGTACAACACAAATTATGCAATTAGAAGGTCGTGCATGCATGCATGTGTAAGTGTAACAAGATTACGTAATGCAACTTGTGTTAATAGCCAAGATGCCACTTCGATAGATGAGATTGTTTAGGTTTTTCTTTTTACTTTTTTTTTGTTTTCCTTAATTTGTATAAAGGTCTGCTTTGCATGTCCTCTATGTATTAGCTACGAATATCTTTTCAGAACCTGTTGTCTGACGAGCTGATCTTTCTTTCTGATGTTGCGTGGATGGTGTCATTTCTCATGCAATTCCTTCACAATTAATTGTTCGCTTTCCCCCCCTTCACTTTACTACTTTCCTTATCATTACTTGTTTCTTGTATGATTTATTTCGAAGCATTACTCATGCGATTACTAAACAGCATTTCGTAAGATGCAATTACGATGATTATCAACTAACGTTTTGATCACTTTCTTTGAAATGCTCCACTTGCGAAGGTAATGGAGTTGGTGTTGTTTTTAAAGCAGGGCAAAGCAACTCATTAAAAAACATTAAAAATTAATTTAAATAAAAATTACAAAGTGCTTTACATAACGATACAGATGCATATAATGAAAATTGTTGAGTCACAAAAAAAAATAAAAAAAATCCCTTTCAAAAAAAAATGTTCTCAAGGTGTTAAAAAGCTTTGTTAAGGGAACAGAGAGAACATGAATTGAAAATAGTTTGTAAAAAAAAAAAGAATAAAAAAAAAAAAAAATCAAATTGAAAACAAAAAAAAACCTAAAAACTTGATTTTCTCATTAAAAAGATTTCAACGAAGGTCCTGTGTTCAAATGCCATACACACACACTCACACACACGCGCGCGCGCACGCAAAAAAAAGCATACACACTATGGGACTGTGCTAACCAACAAAGTGGTTCGAGTGTTGTTGGTTGTTTGATTGTGCTCTTTTTTTCGGTATTTTCGTTTATCATTTCTCGCAAGGTCCCAAATTCAGCAAAAACAACAAAACAACAAGAAGACAACAATAACAACAATAGCAATCAAAACGGCAACAGTGCTACCTTGTAGCTGTTTTAAATTATACGATCGACGTGTGTGGTCTAGGGTCTACGCTCAGAGTTAGTCAATGCCGCTGCTGCCGTTGCCGTTGCTATCGCCGCTGCCGTGGCCGCTATTGAGCACCCCGATCATCATTTTCATCATCATCATTATTATTTGCAACATGTTTAGTGGCAACATGCATGTGCCGGCCATTTACTTAAATATGAAGTTTACCTTCTGTCTCTTGTTGGACTGACTCTTTGGCTCGGTTAAAAGTTTTATTTCATTTAAGCGTTCGGTTCCTTTTTTTGGTTTATTTTTGATTTTACGAAATCAACGTTTTCATCTACATAAATTCTTGAAAAGTTTGTGCCAGTCTTAGCACACAACTAAATTCCTTAAGATTTCTTGCTCGCTCACTTACTCCCCGTCACTGGCTCGTATATATGCATTTATGTTTCGTTAATGTTCTCACGTGGCCAGTTGACTGGACCGACTGACTGACTATGGCATGCAATTCCATACTTTACCAATATGTTTTCATTCCACGAATAATGTTAGTTTTTTGTGCCTTTTAATGCAATACGATGATATTTTAATGCTGTTGCGTATTTGTTATTGTCTGAGGGTTTCCACCTCGCGCATTCCGCCCGCTTGATTGTTCGCTAGCCTCCTTGCATCATCATAAAGTTGCTGAGTGTATTATTATGTATTTTACTGCTTCTGTTCTGCTTACATGTGCATGTGTGTGTGTTTTATATACATATATATATACATGTGCCTCTATACTCGTATAGATTTCAATATTTATAGTCATACCTCCATCATCACCACCATCATTATCATCATCGTGGTCGTCATTTGTTTGCATCGTATCTTAAGTGCGTAACATCACGCAGTCGTGTTTCTCTTACTTATTGCTGGATTATATTATTATTATTGTTGTCGTGGTGGCTGTTGTCAAAATACATTGTTATTATTTATTGGTTTGTTAAATCTTTGCTCTCTAGGGGGAACAAAAGGCATAAAGGCCATCAACTCCCATCTGAACGGTAATTATTTTCAAAAGAACAAAAAAACGACGTAGAATACATCATAGAATAAAATGATTGGCTTTATAGTTAAATGTTTTAATTTTTTACTTTATCTTCTTTTAATTGCTCGTTCATTTCTTGAGAGCATTTCTCTACATTATACTCACTTTTATTATTACATGAAGGGATTCGCGTTTGAGAAAGAATTTTTTTTTGTACCAACTATATGTAAGTCTTGTTATATATGCCTATCTATAATTACCTGGAACACGACTTTCGTCAGCTTTTTCATTTGTCGCCAAGTGAACGCGGGTTCGGTTGACAATCTAGCAAGACAACGCAAAGGCGTTGAGCTCTTTCCACCTATGCCGAGGGGACAGTCAGCAAAAAGACTCCAAATCTCAATCTATCTCACGAACGATGGTTTAGAGCGGATAATAGACGCTACATTAACTGACTTAGATCGATAGGAGTTACACGTGTTGACGTAATCCTACGTAGCCTTCCTCACTAAAGATCGCTATCCTTTAACAATGATTTACATCCGGAGGAAATCTAGAATAAAACATAAGAATCGCAACAAATTGTAAAAATATCAAAAGGTTGTGTTTGCAATAGAGGCGCTTTGCGGAAGTCGTTGAGCGAAAAGCAAGCTCACAATATTCTTGGAAAACGTTTCGTATTTTTCTAATTTCTTGAAAGAGACTATCATTTGAGTAACTTAATGCATTTCTTAAATAGAACCTGTGAGTCCTCTTGCAAGCTTACTTACTTCACGTTGAATGTTCAAGACATCATTACAAAGCAAAATTCCCTTAGGATTTCCTGTTACCGTTAACAATTCCGACATTATTCGTCTTTATTGAATAACTGAAAGATAAACAAAAAAATGCACTCGGCTTTGTAGTAAGCTAATCATCGCGATACCCACTACCGCTGTAAGATGTGTATTCATGTTATTGAAACGTTTACAAGGCATACGAAAGAGCTTCATCTACGCTATAAAGTGTATATATACATCGGTGACTAGTATTAAATTTGAAGGGATTTAGGGTAATGCGTCTTCTTCGTTCATCTCCAAGCCATTCTTTCGCTCATAAAAATTAAAAAGTTGTTTCACACTACAATATCGCTCATGAGGAGCAAAAACAAATATCTTAATAGGCATTAAGCAGCACAAAGATAAAAGCTTTCTCATAGAAGTAATAAAAGCATCATGAGCCAAAAGAAAAATTGTCTCCAGCTTCTTGTTGAATAATTAATATTTATAATTAATTTATTTATAAACTCTGATCAGCACAACAGCTCAGATTAAAATTTTTAAAACCGCAAGATGCTTAGCCTAATGGTTTTAATAAAGTGTCAGATTTTGCTGATATTATGTTCTGTATATAGTTTCAAGATTCCTGTATCCGTCATACCGAACACAGATCTTCGAATTGTGGCACACATTTAACAATTATGAAGCCGCATGTTATATAACCATTTTTTTGAAGCTTGGAAGTTGAGAAAGCTCATCGATAATTCTAATGATAAAATGAAGAGGAAAGGTGAGGTATGAGAATAAACTGCGGTTTTGCATCCTTGCAACACATTGTTCCCGTCCGTTTTCCTGTCTCTGCGTATTTTTCACTCTCTCTCTCTCTCTCTGTCTATTTGGTACGTACTTGTTCCGCTCAACAGACCTATTAGTATACCGTTTCATCTTGTGGAGGTTTGTTGAGGTAATCACCTGCTTGTTCCTGGTATACGAAGAACGTAACCTGCGATCACCTTTGCTTTCAAAGGCAAAACAAAATAAGATCGCTCAAGGAGGGCTCCCCAGAAGAACCCACCCCAAGCAACACTAGCCTTGTCTAAAGCACTTCTGAAAAGGGAACTCTTCGGAAAACGCCTGATGAATTTAATTCTGGCAAAGGTATTGCTGATAGCACAAGATAAACGATGGACTTTGAAAGATATGATAAAAATAAATGAAAGAGACAGCATCCATACTACTCCAGTGTTAATCCTAATATAGTCCTGCCAATGAAAGCAAGGTTGGTCACAATGTCAGCACGCTATTGGATTGCTTAGGAATTCTACTCCTCGAGTCTACTTTGTATCTGTCAAATGGATTGCAAAATTCGAAGATTCAGATTTGATATGATCAATACAGGAATATTGACATTATCCGCTTAATATAATATCAATAAAATATTTTACTCTATTAACATAACTCTTGACTAAAGAAACTAAAAATTTTCAAGGTCGACGTAAACATATTTGATTGGTTATTAATGCATCCCTTAGTATAATTATAGAGAACGAATAATGAATGCCTTTTAGAAATGCCCTTGTGGCACAAAGCGAGCAACATTGTGAAGAATTATATGCGAAAACTATAATTAACGGTTAACGGTTGTTAATATGAATAGAAGAGCTGCTTACTAAATCTTACTAAATCTCTTCTTCACAAGTTCTAGTGCTAAAGAGTTTTTTTTTAACCAAATTGTAATCAATTCGTAAATTCTCTTTAGTTTATTTAGTGAAACTAGTAAGGAATCGAAAACTGAATTTATTCGTAAATTAAATGAACGAATAACGGAAAACAACAGTTGACTTTCTTTATTAAAGCTGTCGTCTCGATTGAGTTGTAATTGCTTTAGAAAATTTTCGAAAGCAATCCAAGTCGTCAATACTCGTAATAATAGGTTATGACTATAAATATATAAGAGTTCTCGTTGAAAAGGCCACGAGAGACAGCAGACATATATATGAAAACATATTATGCTTGAGTTTATTATTGATTGGCTTTTCAGCGATTACAAATTAATTTTTCAACGACTTAACGAAATTACAATCGCAACCCAACATTTTAATTTCTAATAACATAACATAAAGAAAAAAAAGAAAAAAGAAGAAGACAAAGAAAAACTTCAATTGTTCCGATGTTAAAAACTATTGATTTAATAGAATATCATAAAGGATTATACGCATACATGCATACGTATGTGTGGTTTTGCTTTTTTTTACGTTTCATTGTTGTTGGCTGTTGGGTTGTGGTAATCTTTTGTGTTGTCTGTCTGTCTGTCTTTTTATACTAAAAATTTTGAGAAAAAAATTAAAAAAAAAAAAAAAGAAAAATAAAAAATAAATAAATAAATGAATAAATAAACGAAACGAAACGAAACATTGTGCTGTCTTAAGCTCAACCGTTGTGTATTGTGTGTTAAATTCTTGGAATTTAGTGTAACTTTAGCGGTAATAAATATTTCACTTTCTTATCGTAAGCGACGACATTTTAAATGTCTGTTTGAGGGGGATACCTTCTGTATGTGCATGTGCATGTGCATGTGCATGTGAATGTGTATGTGTATGTGTATACGTATATATACCATGTAGATACACTTATAAATTGTTCCATACATGGTGGTGGTGTAGCGATGGCGAAGGCGATGGTGAAGGTTATGCCACCATACACTAAACATAAAAATACGAACTTACCTACGATCTCATCAACATCATTAACAGCAACAATAAAAACAACAACATGTTAGTAATACCATACACACTTCACTCGGTTCATATATATATATATATATATAAATATATATATATATATGTATATAAATATATATATATATATGTATATAAATATATATATATATATACACATATACCTATATATATATATATAGTAACACATATACGCTGTTTATAGATATAGACCTTACTTAGCACACGGTCGCTTTTTCTTCTGCTTCTTCTTCTTAGTCTTCTCCTGTTTAATGGTTGAACCTTTTTGTATACGGTAGTAATTGCATTTTCAACAGCACAACAAATTTTACAAAGTAATCAAAAACCTGACATAAAATGAAATGACAGGGAATTGTTTCGGCATTTTTTTTTTTTCATTTTATTTTTTCGCTGTTATGTTATGTTGTTATTGTTGTTGCTGTTTTATTTTTCAAAAGCATACATGTATGCGTGACTACCTAAATATAAATTATATTAAAAATTTTAGACAATCTCAACAAAAAGGAAGAAGAAGATGAACACACGTCTCTCTTAATACACAGCATTAGTGATAATTATTTTAATTTATGACAAGAAAGATTTGAGATTTTTTATATAATTAATTCTTCACTAAATAAGCGCAGATACAAAGAATTGTTTTAAAAATAAAATAATTATTATATTAAAAAGAAAAGATTAAAGTCGTATAAGAAAATGGTTAGCAGCACTCTATAACTTGGAAGAGTTCAAGAGAGCTTTTTTATAAAGAAAATATTTGGTTGGTCCATTGCATTTATCTACCGTTAAGAAAGATGACGCAGTTACAGCCACTTGTCCACTTTTCATTTTTAAAACTATTGTTATTAGATGATACGAACTTATGGCTCCTTTTCATACATTTCAGGCGAAGTATCAATCGGTTAAAGTGGGCTGACATTGTTGCGGCGCTAATTGCCGGATATTTTCGGAAATTTTCGTTCGTTTCGTTCATTTCTTAATGATTCAATTTTAATTACTATATGTATCGCTTGGTCCTGTGATGTAAAGTAAACTGAATTTCCTTAAATTTGAATAAATGCAAAAAAATATGACTTTCTCTAGAAGATCTCCTTCCCCCACATTTTAAATGAAAAGAATTCGCTTCAATTTCTGATCTAACCTAGCGTCAGCTCAATCTGCATGCACAACGTATAACTAATAAAGAAAAAAATTTGGGGAGTCTTCATCAGGGCGATGCTCGAACGAGCTCCTCATCCTTTTATGTAACGAAAAGGTCAGACCAGTTTTTAAATATGCTTCGATTTGCTTCAATACGCTTCAAAGGTGTGCATTGCTAGTCAGCAGTGCTTAAGAGCAGACTTCACTGAATCTGTTTGGAGTTAGTTCTCCCTATGTAATTTTTGTTGGGACGGACGGACTTTATCACATTAGAGCTTCGTCTAATGTCACATAGACTTCAAGTAACTGATTTATCCTCGCTAGAAAAGCGTTCGGGCGGTAATTTGAACACACCTGCAAACAGCATTATGCTCGTATGCTTCAGTGTCATGATTATGAGTTATCGGCAATATCTACACTTTGACTTTGTATACAAGTTCTTTGTTTTCTCTTAGTTTTATTTGTTTTTTTTATTTATTTTTAATGTTTTTTCCTTTTTTTTTTTTTTTGCTAATTTAATTTAAATTACTTATGGTGTAGGTAGAATAGACATTTTAAGTTATAAACTAGTTTTTTACTCGGCAGACAGGAATTGCAACTGACTCTTATTAATAAGTAAATAAGCAAATGCTGTATATGTTAAGTGTTTTATTAGTAACTTTGAGATGGAAATATTTTCAGTGAATATTGCAGTAAAGTGATTTTCTTCGAAAAAATGCTGGATCATTACTTGGTCGGTGCTTAGTTATTCAAATTTTAACCGGATCATTTTCAGCAATATGTTGTGCTACCCATATTAATTTAGCTTTTAATAGTGTAAGTCACGTCTGTCAAGATGTCAATTATGGTTAATTATTACATGCTCTACACGCAAATGGAACTTGAGTTTTTTCTTTCTTGCTTTATTTACACATTAGTCGAATCTTTTATGGAGTACCATAATAGACCAAAAAAAAAAACCTTTTACTGGCCATTTTTTTTGGATGGAAGGAAAGGCAACAGAGTAATAGTACTCGAGGAGGATACTACCCATGTATGTAAATATTAAAAAAATGGCAACACTGGAGCCATTTCTCGCAAAATCACTATCCATTTGAGGAGCGCTAGGATAAACAATATAACCGATTCATGTTTTAGTTCAAGGAAAAAAAAAAAATCACGTAATCTAAATGTCAACAGCTAAAGCATTTCGTAAGAGTTTCTAAAAATATCGAACTTCTGTATGATTGGAAGCAAAAAAGTGCAACTTTTGAAGAAAATAGAAAAAAAGATCCTTTGTTAACAAGAAAATTAACGTTCCGGAAATATCCTGGGTGTTTCATTGGACAATGCTATTTTAAGGATCTTTCCAAGTATTCCAAAATTCGAACTGTTAGACTTACGAGTGATGCTATCCGCAAAATTCAAATTTCCGGAATGTGTTATGGAAATGTTTCCTCATTTCATTTCTTCTTCTTCTTCTTATTTTCCCCCTTTATCCTGCAATTTCAAGACAATGAAACTACCCTTGCATATCCAAACATTTATCCTCACTCTCTTTCCCCAAAGATTTTGCACTTGAAAGATCGTCCTTGCGGCATACGACGAAGACAGAATTGCATGGCTTATGCGGATATATATATAATTTAATAGATTAATTCATTATCAAAGCCAAAAAATGCATCTCAAGTTTTTAATTTCTTAGCAGAACCATTGAAAACCTTATGGCTACTCAACGACCGTCTACGTTAATGTATTTTTGTTGCACCTAAGTATTTTCTAAAAACATCAAGTATTGGAGGAGTTAGAAATCATTAGGCTGCAACTAACCAACATTGATGCGTTTGACACAGAGAGTTTTCGCGAAAAGCTTGCGGAAAAATTCAAAATTTTAGGGAAAAATCTTCTTTTCCAGGTATTCCAAAAGGCTCAAAGTATCTATTAGGCCCATGAATAAAAATTGGCTAAAAAACTTCAATAGCTTCTCTTATATATGAAAGTGTTCACTGATATTGCTTTGGAGTACTGTCTTTGCTTGAAGCATTTTCCTTTTTAAGCACAAACGGAGATGAAAGGAAAAATTTTTGTCGGTACTGTTGTCACTTAGGAGTATGGTTTTAAAATGAATAAAGCCTGGCTGCCATAACTTTCAATTCCTTCACCAAAGTTGGCTTGCGACCAAGAAAATGTCTACCACAAGCCCACATAAAGACGGACAGACAGGGCGGATATGAGTAGACCGATTCACAGTTTATTACTTATCGTCCATATTTTAGTTGGCTTGAGCTTTTTCGTGGCAGTTACAATTGCTTTGACAAGATTACAATAATATGTTCACAATTTCTCGGCCGCAAAAAATCTCTGGATATAAAAACAGAACATATTTTACACGGGAAACTTATAAAACTTTAACATCAATATTGTTGGTGTTTTCTTCAACGGAATTTCTTCAATAGAATCTGGCCATCCTGTTGACGTCATATATAATAACAATTGGTCGCATTGCGCTGCTCTTATAAAATGCAAACAGCGCATCTTTCGTTAATAGTCGTGTATTCTAAGGTCCTCACGCAATCTGTGGTCTCATTACAGTTATCTTTTTTTTTCGCATTTAACGAAAAGTATAGTAAATCATTTTTCGCCTTTTTAATCACTTTACAAATCCAGGGCACACCTAGATTTTGCGACGATAAATGTGTTTGTAAAGCGGTTTTGTCATCGCCTTTTGTGCTACGACAACTGTCGCTTGTGCATATGTAATCACTGAAAGCATTTCGTGAAAGACTTTGGAAGTTGCTTATACTGTGGTATATGTACTGGCTCCCGCGGTTACTGATGTAAATACAAAGCGAAAATATTAATGACCACCTTTCAGAGGCTGAAAGAGTTGTATTTTCTCTCTTATTCAACGAATGGATTTCTTTGCATCCCTCTAACAGATCGCGACTCTTTCCAAATTTTATCTCACAGTTAAAATAGTTCCATACTTTAACTGTTCCTCAGTGCAATCATTTAAGCACTAATTTATTTTTTTTTTTTTTATACCTACCACTGAAGAATGGGCTCGATATAGATATCAAAATAATGGAGTTGCAGCCTAGAATGTGTTAAAGTGTGTGTTAGTCATAATTTAATTATGGTGGACGTTTAATACTTAAAGTCTTGGCGCATTTAGAGAAAACCGATTTCTCGAACAATAAAATCTTAAGTGGACCAAGCGTTTATGTAATAGTTGTGCAAGATTCTACCACTGCCAAATATAATTTTCTATCTTTTTTTTTTTGTGGATTATAGTCAGCAGACTTAAAACATTTGCATTAAGTTTCAGATTTGAATTTCAGTGTTTTTTACATGGGAATGAATACCCAAAAGCCGTCTAGGCGGACAGACGGATGGACAGGTTCCTCCAATAGGTATTTAAAAAAGCAATCATGTCTCTTATAATTTAATCACGCAAGTTTTTAATGTTCATAGAGTACTTTCAAGCGGAGACAGAATTACCGCAGAATGTACTCCTATGACTTAAGGGCTTTGACATTGCTGTTGAGTATTCGAATAAAACGCAGTTAGGTTTCATTATAAAAATCGCTAAAAAAATGTTAACGAATTGTGTGTCGATTGAGTGCCTTATGGAAATTAAGCTTAAACTTGGATTTGTTTTCCTGAAGCAAGCCACTGCTAGCATTTTTTCTATCGATAATCACTTGCTTATAATTCTGTAGCGCAGAAAGCATGAATACAATTATAAGTAAAAGTGCTCACTACACACGAGTGTGTATTTTTGTGTGTTTTGATATCTCGAATATATAGGCTATGCACGATCAAAGTGATCAATGGAATCTCAAAGTGAATTAAATCAATGCGAGCGAACCTAAATGGCTCTCAAATATTTTGATATTTTTTCTGCTGCTTAACTAATTTACTTATTCTGCTTACCTTTCCTTGTAGTGTTTTAAGTGCTTCGGGTATTTGCTAAAGATATTATTTAAAATTTCCAAGAATTTTAGTTATAATAATCTTAAGTTATTTCAGAGTTGTTTCTCTTGTTGTTAGTGTTATGTCAAAATTCTTTTATAATTTATGCCTTCTTTTTTTTTGTTTTTTTTTTGTTTTTTTTGTAAATCAGATATAAATCTTATGGTAAAATACTATCCGCTTTAATTGACAACCTTTCAGAAAATCCTAGAGAAGTTTGCAAACATACACGACACTGAAGGCGTAAATAATTGTTTATCTCAATTGGTTTGAAAGATGTTTTCGTCTTTTTTTTGATGTTTTGATTGTTTTTTATGATACATTCATAGGTCATATATAGGCGTAAATACGCATGCAATGCAAGCAAAACAATAACAATAACCTTTGGAAATCTTTAAATTCGATTAAACCGCAAAGCATGAAAGCCTAGTAAATGTAGCAAGCATATGCATGGCCCTACAAAAATCTGTTTATCTGTATATTTGTTTTGCAAACAAAAAAAAAGAAAAGAAAAAGTAAATGAATTTTTACAAAGACTTACTTGAAATGTGTTTTATTCGCTTTCCAAAGATTATATATGTTCTTGGACTCAGACTTGGTCGTTCTCTTAATTGTTTCAAAACACAACAGGAGTCATGGCTTAATATGTTCACTGCATTTAACAATAGACATAAAACACAAGGTCTACTATGCAAGCAGACGGACATGTCCGGAATGTGTATAGAAAATGATTTTGCGGTTTTGACACACAGTAGTAGGTGGTGCTGCTAGAAACAACACAACAGAATGCCATAAAAACATGAGAAAGAAAGAAGGAAATTATGTTGTGTTACAAACAGAAGAAAGTTAATTGTTTGACGAGGCCACCTAAGCCATCGATCGGTTTGTGCAAGAATTCATTCTATTTTTTTTTTATTGTTTTTGTGTTTTTTCTATTAACTCCAAGCAAGCATCTGAAGCAGCAGTGGTAGTTAGTAAATGTTATTACTTTTCTGTTTTGAAAATTTCAAATTTTATTTAACTTTTAACCTTGTCCCGAAAGTTAGTTAACATTAATTTTTAATAGCACATTTATTTACTTATTTACGTTGTTAATTTTTTTAAAGAAATTTTGCTAATTAAACAAAAATGAAATGCACAAAAACAGCAGAAAGTCATTAAAGACGTAAAGTAAACCTTGACTTGTTTTATATTTTACGATGGTCGTGTGTCAAAGCATTATTATTATGACCTGCCCTCCGTTCAAGGGCAAAGAAAGTTCCTCTTGAGTATAGAACGGGTAGTCAGTCAAGTACTGAGCACGGTAGCTCCTATCTGAAAAATCAAATTAAACTTTCTAAGCAAAAAAAAAAAAAGGATCAACTATTAACCTTGAACAACAATAAATGATTTTTTATATTGCAATTGGAAGATATTTACTTTCGTCGTCATTCGTCATACCTCTTATAGAGAGCGTTAGAGATACAAGCAAGCATATGTATTTATGTGTGTACATTATTGAATTGCTGGAGTCACATAGTTCTATGCGAACCCCTAACAGACTATTCGTTCATCTCGCATTCCACCGATCTCTTCATCTAAAGATTTGCTCAGCTATCTAACAACTATTGCCGAAATGAATTTATGTCTCTTCTTCATCTTCATTAACCGTAAGTCCATTTTCTGGAAATGAATATGGGGTTCCTTATAGAATTATGTATAAATGCAAAATTTATATAAACTTTGACTAAGATTATGGTGTCGCGTTCTCGATTTTTGGTATAAGAAACAATGATCCAGTAATTGCACATAATTCGATTATGCTTTTCTTGTCAATATCTAAACGTTTTAAAGTAGAATTACACATAGTTACACATCTCAGCGAACTTTCGGTGTTTGCTCAAAAACACAAGTACAAGAAGAATTACACATTTCCACGTTGGGCTTTCTTTACACATCTCAGTGAATTTTCGGTTGTTGATTTGCTGAAAAAGAGAACAAGAAGAAGATTTACACATTTTCACGTTGGGCCTTCTTTACACCTCTCAATGAACTTTCGGTCGTTGATTTGCTGCATAGAAGAAGAAGAAGAAGGAGAATTAAACATAATTGTACTTAGTTTTCATTTTAACAAAATTTAAATAATGAAAAATAAAGAAAAACGTAAATTGAGGGACTACAATGGCAGTGAAGAACAAGGGGATCATATTTTTTCTAATTTTTGTTAATTTAACAAGAAAAGTATTTGCTACAAACCCTTAAGCATATCGACAGGCAAAATATGAACGATACCTTAAAAAATCCGCCCGAGTGCCCAAAGGCAAAGAATCTCTGTTAGCAACTCAATGGTCTTCGTTTCGAGAATTTTAGAGCGGGTTAAGAATTTTCAATAAAACCGATAGCCTTAGATGCTAGTGCTTTAAGACTTTAGTTTTTGAATTTATGCCTCTAACTAAATTAATAATAACAAGTAAGAAAGTTATATTCCACGGGGGCCGAACCTCGCATACCCACCGTTATGCTTTTCGCATTTTCTAACTCTCCAAGTTCTGTCATTTAATACCCTTATCGCTGGTATTATTAAGAAAAAGTTAATCCCTCAGGTCAAGGTGTCCCCCATTTTCAATACCAAACTGCGTGCAAAAACTTCCAATGTTTCTATCAAACTTGAAGTCGATATCTTCATTCTTGCGGCCAGGAGAATGCCAACAACAAACACCACACAGACACACAGACGGATAGACATGGATAAATCAACTCAGAATATATAAACTTCAAAGGGTCTCTGAAGATTCTTTCGGGTGTTCCATACATTATGGGAACAAACAAACATACATACATTACATACATTCTGGAAGAAAACAAGGTGAGTAAATATACCCTTATTCTTCAGTAATGGGTATAATAGTAATAAAAACACTTTATAAAAATTTTCGATTTAAAAATTTCCAAAACTCCCCAGCTATAAAAGCCTTGCTTGCGAAGAGTGCTTAGGAAAAAGTATTCTCACGCTCAACAGGAGAACTGGTGATAGCTTTCTTTCACCAAAATATTTCCTATTAGTAAGCGAATATAGCTCGTCCTTGCGCGAAAGCTTAAAAGAAAATTGAAATTTTTAGATTTTTGACAGGATTTTATATAAGAAAGTACAGCTATCGATAAGCTTTATACCATACGTTGCCATCGAAGAGGAAAGAGACCTTTGTTCAAACAGTGGCCAATCCTCTAGTCCAGAAAAACTGTCCTACATTTCATTTCATTTCTGAAAAACTCTCCCCATTAACTTCAAAAATAAAGTTTTAGAAACAGTCAATAAAGTTGAAGCAGTAGTTGTAAATAAAGTCACGATAAGAAATGCTTCCTCCCCAAGAGGTTTACTCGAATTGAATTCAAACTTCAGCGAAAAATGCTTGTGGTGCTTAGTGGACATGCTATGCATACTACTCGATACAAAAATAAAAATTAAATGTTTCGCATTTTTTTTGTGATTTCCAAGCCCGCGGAACCACTTCCAAGTTCTAAGTTTTTTGCTAGTAAATCTGTATAAATTTTCATCGTTTTGTTTGACATCTTTTATCCAATTCCATAAAGACGTTGATTAAAGGACAACTAATATGTGTATCCTATAATAAAAAAAAGTCCACTTAAGATTTAAACGGCAAAACAGAAAATTAAGGTATTTTGATTATCCTGTAATTGAAAAAGAGTGTCCATAGTTCTTTGCGAGGAAACAACCAATCGGAAGGAAAATGCGCGAAAGAATAAACGAACGTAGACCATGAAAAATCGCACCCTTTCGGAGAACAATTTTTTTATAAAGTGACGTAATTGCATATATACTGCATATGTTCTAAATGATATAACAAAGTTAACATAATCATTTCCTTTGTAGATAAGTATTAGATATTAAAAGTATGTATGTAAAAAAAAAAAAAAAACTTTTCTAACAAAGACAAATGAATTCATTTAAGCTCTCGTCTTTCGCTTACCATTAAGAAAATAATGATAATAACAGTTATAGCCAATGCGTTAAAATATTAATAACAGATCGAAACAAGATGCAGAGTTCATTGCTATATACGATTTATATATATGCATGCGATCTGCGATAAAATAAATCATTAAAGGCCTAAATGTGTATGTGCAGATATGCATAGACATTTCATGGTAGATATACCTATGCATTTAATAAACTTATACACACTACAACACTAACAACACAGGTGTTAATATTGCTTCTCTCCGCGTCTAGTTGGTCCATTTAATGCCATTACCACATAAAGACATAAAGAAATATTTAAAATCTGTTGTTATGACGAGTAGCAAATAAGTGTTGATTTCTTGTTAATCGAAACCTTAAAAAGCCATTGAAATGCATATGTTTGCAATGCTATTACTAACATACAATGCGTATATGTAACGCAGACAAGTAAGAAAGTTATTAATAAATAGTTTCAACTATTGATTTTATTGCATCTCGAACAGGAATGAATGTCTTTTGTTAACTCAGTTGAGTTTTTTTTTTTCTTTTTTTTTTTTGTCTTTTTTTTATAAAGTTCTTTATTAATTGCGGATATTGACAACACGTATGCCCTGCATAATAAATAGCTGATGATGGGTTAAAGCGAAACACAAAAGTGCAACTTGATATCCATCATTTCGAATTTAATTTAAAGGAGCAAAACTCAAGAAGCAGGTAGGTTTGAAAAACAACAATTACTTTCACCAACCAGCCAACTGATCATTTAGTTATAACAAAAAGGAAAAAAAATGGAAGAACTGATGATATCTTTTGCCAATCAAAGCAATTGCTTTGTTCAAAGTTGTTTGACGATCCTTATGCAAGTGAAAGATTACTTGCGAACCAATGCTTGCATAGCTCGAAACTAATCAGAAACAAGTTTTATATAGTTTCCGTGACATATTCTTGGACTAGATCAGCCATTGCGAATTTCTTTTCTTATCAGCCTAAGCTTATATTCACTGATTTGTGTTCACTACTCAGGCATAGATACACTGTACGTTCATCTTTAATTTGCTGAGCTTGCAGTTAATAAAACCTAATCAGTATAAACACAATCGTAAGCTGTACGATCCATTTCGCATACTTTAATGAGATCTATAGCTTATTTTCGATGTCAGAATCTACTAAAAATATATTACGAGCTGCTATAGTGTAGCGTTTTATTCTCTTAAACTTCTTGTGTCAAGCATCTTATGTGTTCCCTGCAACATAGCATCTAGCTTTAATGATCACTACCTGTCAGCACTTCCAGGTGTTTTCTTCCTTTTTTTTTCTTTCGAGAGAGAGAGAGAGAGAGAGAGGGAGAGAGAGAGAGAGAGAGAGAAAGAGAGAGAGAGCACAGCATAATACACAGAGAGGAATATCCAGTACTACTATTCGTGTGACTCATTACATTGCTTACCCCGTCAACTTGTCTATATCTAATTCTAATCCTACTCATATTTATAGTAATATTTTATATTTAAAATCATAAAAATCCGCACAAGTTATGCGGTTTAGAAAGAAATGAATTATATATTAAATGCTCGATTGACGTTAGCTTTACCGACTTGGCAAAGTATAGTAAACTGTATCAACTCTCTAATATCATCATACGTAGACCGTTTCGATAATTTGAGCAACTTGATAGTCTAACGGTAGTTTTTACTCCCGTGTGAGCGTGTGTTTCACCCATGAGCGTGTAGATGCCTGATGCCGTAAAGTAAAAGAGTTGCAATTGATCTCCTGCCGGGTTCACAATATTAGATTGAAATCAATTTCCTTCGTTTGTTATAGCTTTGAAGAGTGTGAAAGGCAAATTGTTTAAGTTGATGCTCGGACTGACTTATATATACATGCAAAGCAATTGGGTCTTTCATAGTTTTCCTGGCCCGCCACCAGAGTTCGCTGAGTATCTTCTTGCGACTAAGCCTATTTAGAGCCTCTCCATGCATAATTTTGCGCAATTCTTCCACATATTATTTTCTTATTTCAATTTTTGTTATTTCGAAAATTTTTCGAATAACTCTTTTTGTTTAAAATGACTTCACATGATTGCAATGTCACGTGCAATTATTTTCTAAATTGTAGTTAAAAAAAAAGCCATCAAACCGAAGTGGACTGCCATCGTGTGGCAATATCTCGCAAAATGTTGCCAAGTACTCGGGAAAATGTTTGTTTGTTTTGTTGTTGTTATGTCTTAAATAAGTAATGCTTCAATTTAATGCTTCAACGCTCATATAGTATGTAGACGTGTTGACAAATTTTTATTAGTTAATTAATAAAAAATATTTGAAAAAAAAAAAAAAAATAAAAAAAAATATATCATAGAATTCAAACAACACGTCTACACATTACCAATTTTGGTCGATTACCATACCAATTTAATGCGTCTCTTTAATGGGAAATATCTGATATCACGATTTCCACGTACTACGTTTGTAGGACAAACGAGTAAGAATTTTTTCGTCAATTGCATGTTTCTACTAACGCCTGAATACCTTGTTATTGTAAATGTTGTCTTATAATAATTTCTTCACCATTAAAGCTTAAAATATATTTATATATGTATATACATATATATATATAAATGTATATATATATTATTTTTTTTTATTTATTTATTTTTTATCTATTATTCGACTCTTTTTAAGATTGTAGTGCGAGAAGAAGGTTAGTTTTCTTTCCATTTCGTAAAAGAGCTTAGGGCAATAGTCACATGCCGCGTACACTGATGCCAGTTAGGGAAAGCAAACATATTTTTGATATCAGCAGTTAACAGATATAATACTTTTAACTTGTAATTTTAGTTAGAGTACATCGACTACTAGCGCGCCCTGCATATAACGGCCCTCGCATTAAAACTTAAATGTATGCGATTCCAGGTTATCCCAAAATCTCCCAAAACAAAGACAATCATCTTGTCAAGAACGTGCTATATGTGTCATATGTGCCAAGATTGGAACCGATTAACAGTACGACTATAACTGACTTGACGTCGGACTTCATACAGATGGCAATATGTCGAATTGTTGTGCCATTTGCGGTAAAAGCAATCCTTCAGACGACGAATTGCAGGCGTCCTGGCCAAGTTGTTGGGCCCAAGTCGTGCTATTGATCATCACTCTTCACGTGTACATTGGGAAGTTTAGTGCGATTTCTTCGTAAAGACAATGCATAAAGTGCTTCTTTCAAAGTCAACTCTTATTTCTTGGTTCCTCTTTGAAAGGTTTCCATAACTCTTATTTTTGTAAGTAGATACAACGGTAGTCATCTCGTTCAAAGAACTAGAATTATTAATGTGGGTGTGAAATTTTTCAGAAGACCTGGGGTGAATCGGGTTGAGAGCTTTGAAAAAAATCCAACAAATTGTTTAGATTTCTCTTATTACATACCATCCAATGTAAATTCGAAAGTTGGGTACAATGAAATCAAGAAGTTAGTGCTTCCCATTGATATCTTAGGCATAAACCGCATCACCCTACAATTGCTTTGAAAGGATTCAACTGTCTTTATCCATTCGGAATTCAAACAATGCAGTCGAATGCACATAACACCCATCTATCATATTTCGGCCTATGAACCTAAACAAGACGTTTCATGTCTACAAAAGTTAGCTCAAGGAGCTGAACACTATGTCTTACTCAGCTTACGAAATATATCAACGATGAAGGCAGGCTCTGCCGTAATAGTATTGAAATCGATAGAGCGACGAAAAAATCAATTCTGATAATAAAATTATTGTTACACTTTTCGCATAGAATATATCGGTATATATATATATATATATTATGGTTAATTATAAATTAAGAGTAAAGTTCGTTGCATGGTTCCCAACATGTGCTTTTACAGTCGCTGTACTTTGGCAATCCAATTTCTATCAAGACACAGAAACTGAGTTGAATGAGCAGCAATGTTAATTCATCGAGGAACAGAATGCAGTAAAGGAGTGGCTCTAGGTACAGTGTAATTTGGATTTTGTCATTTCTCAGGACCGTGGACTTTTGACTTTTCAAATTGTTGACAATCGTTTACGTAAGCAATGTTTCTTTGGAAATGTTTAAGCAAAAATAACTCTAGTGCGTGTGGATAAATAGGGAAATTCTTATTTTTACCCATTGGGAAGCGAGAAAAATATGCCCATGTGCTGTGCGCGGGTATTAGAATGTTTTGTTTGAAAACTAAACAAAACAACAATGATATGTGATGAGAAATTTTAGAAAACAAATAAAGTTCCCAATTAAGGAGCAGGGCCATGGTACCTTTTGCAAATAAACAACTTTTTTATTGGCTTAGTAGCTGCTTTGGACATTTTTGAATATTTGGAAGCAATTCATTACCTTGAAGAAATTGGTTCCTTCCTTCGCACTCTTCCCGAAGAGCTCAGAAAATGGTTGCTAAATACGCAGCGAAGAAGGGAGGTAAACATAAAGTGAACTAAACGTATTAAGAATATTTACAGATATGAAGAATATATCGTTTAAATGATTATTTTCATCAACCTTTATAAAGGTTTTCATGTTTGGAAATTCGCAATTCTTTTTAATTACTTCTCACTTCTTAGCGAAGCTGCAACACGTTTACGTTGTTTACAACAAAAAAAAAAAGAAAAAGGCGCGATATTCACTAATTTTCTCCATTTACCGCTTTGTTAAAATTGTGAAGAAAAATTTCAAATTAAAACTAAAGTTTAAAGTCGATGTCTTTTATAAACACTTCTGCATTCTTTGAAGCGAGACAAACGGAAAGAAACATTTCAGCTTGAATGTCTTAAAGTATCGTCAGCGTTATCAAGAGGCCGACACCGATTAGATGACGGCCATAAGAAACATATTTACAAGCTTCTTGCTCATACAAATAATAATGAAAAGGAAAGAGCAAGCAGGCTGCTAATTAGCAGCGTTACTACTCTTGTGGATAGCGGAAGCACAAAAAGTCCCTAAGAGGTATTTTACTAGCACGAATTTTGAACAAAATGTGGACACATACTGTCATCTACTTATCTCTGATAGAATCCTTAATATTCACTTTTATGCCGAGTATGAAACAATCACATAAGCGCAATGAATGCAATGATGAAAAGCTCTCAGGAATATACAACGATATATACGTCATGCAACCACTTTCACTGCACCTTATTTGTACACTCGTATGAATGTTTTTATATACACATAACCTACAAGACTGACACAAGGCTGCACCGCTTGCTTACTTCACCTTTAGAAATGACGACGGCATCATATCGTACAGATTCTAAAAGTCATTGAAAGATCGACAAGCATTTCGGAGTAGTTGGTTCATATCATAATTGGCACGAGTCTGAGGCATAAGCTTTATAAGCCAATAATTACGGGTCACTCTTGCCATGGTATGAATATTGAACTCATTTATAATATTGATCTCAATAGCG
>KK500286.1:0-65129 GCA_000688715.1 Glossina pallidipes
TAAGTTTGTCTGTCCGTCTGTCATCTTGTTTCCTGGTGTTCAACCGGCCGCAATTTTCCAAATATTTGATACACACCTTAAGGACATACACTATTGAAAATGTTTCGGAGCTGATCACTTCCCCTATAATGTCTTATTTTTTAAAAACTATTTATATGACAATTGTAAGGTCATGTAAGGTACTTAATGGTGGGCCGTGGCCAACTATAACCTTTTTACTTGTATCTATCTTCTTTTTTTTTGTTTCAAAAAAGAGAAAACTAATTAACCTAATGCTTGTAATTTGTTATAAATAATTGAGACAAATTTGGCATGAAATGAAATTCCGAAATCTTAAAGAAAAAATCGTCAATTAATCTATGTCTCTTGATAGTTCATTTCATGGAAAGTCAACTAAAATGATTAGTAACAGAAAATTGAGTATTAGATATATTTCCTGTCTCGAAGACATCGACATTAATGAATAATGAATAATCATCATTATAATGCAATTTAAATGTTTTCAAAATTCGTGATTATCATCCATCTGCACATGATCATCAGGCGACCATCAGACGACCACCAAGTGTCTGCTTTGCGTACAAATCGATGATAAATGTCATCTGTTTTAGTGATGTGGGCAGATATCAAATTCAAATTTTTCAGTCACATTATGAAGACATCAGACCACATACTGAAGCAAAACACGTGAGATGCCTACACGTAAACTGAACGTGCTTAAGAAGAAAAAAAAAGAAAAAAAAAAACAAAATATCATCACTTTCCCAATATATTACATAAGTGCCTATACAGTGCACATAACATTCATAAACACACTTAACAGCTCCGCTATCCTTTGTTAATGCACTGTGATGACAATGATGACGATGATGATGATAATAACAATGATGATGATGATGATGATGATGATGATGATGATGTTGATGATGATGAATACCTATGTCTCGTCTCATGACGTGTTAAGAGTGCGCCAATGTCATCTTCGAAATTGTTATTATAACATAAAACCATAACAAAGGCTACGCTACAACAACCACAACAAATACGGATTAAAACGTCTAAGCGTATGTTTAAATGCTTTTGCATATCTTCACCGAGAGAAACTGAATAAAAAAAGAAGTATTAAAAAGTCCCACGATCATCTTACCTCGATGAACTAGTGCAACGACAACCAACCTCTTAATTTGACACATCACAAGATCAAGTGTCAGTTAAAATCTTTTTTCTGCTAAAACAAAAACTGAAAAAAATCTCAAAAAACATAATAAAAATAAAATTAAAAGGAGAACACAATATATGTTAGTTTGTTCCATACGTCTTTTGTAAACATATAAAGGGCAGACGTTATTAATTTTAAATTGACGTGTGTAGCAAGTTTCTCAAAGCAAGTATCATAACACTAACACCAAATGCACGATCATTTCGTGATACTAAATACTACGTAAACTGTTTCCATGTTCGCTTACATACTACGACAAAAAATTACGAGTCCTTTTGCTTACCATAATATAAATAATAATAATTCTTGTTTAGTTGTTGTTGTGTTAAGGGGGCAAATTTTCAATCCTTTCATTCACATCCTAAACTATTGCAAACAAGCGAAAATTTCGCAATCCGTAATAGTGAATATATTTCATTAAATTGTGAAGCGTACGAAACTTTAAAGACTAGAAAGTAATTTTGGTATCAGCCAGGATTCTTGGGTATATATTATTATTATTATTATTATTATTATTATTATTATTATTATTATATAAATTTAGCCAGATAATAAATGAAAAAAGTAAAGTCTTAAAGCACTAGTATCTAAGGCTTTCGGCTTTATTTTTATTATTATTATTATTATTATTATTATTAAAAACTCTACCGCATTTGAGATTTGAACCCACGACCATTGAATTGCTAATCGAGACTCTTGCCTACTCGGCCACTCAGGCGGATATAATTATATATATCATTATATATATAAGGAACCTGAACGGATTGAAAGCGTACGAAGCTTTAAAGACTAGAAAGTAATTTAGGTATCAGCCAGGATATTGGGTATAAATTGTAGACACCATTTGTATTTTTGTAAAGGAACCTGAACGGATTGAAAAGCTCATAATAAGGCTAAGCTTTATGAAAATAAAGATTCTGGAAGAACTCAATAGAGTTTATATCTCCTAATAAGGCCGGGGAGTTGGTTGTCCCATTTATTAAGTTAATTAAGAATGCAATACCGAGGATAAGAAGAAAACCCACATTTCTCTAGTGCAAGTAAGGTAACAGTATATTTTCGCAATATGGCAAGGAGAGTAACGAAACCCATGCCGAATTTTTAAATTTATTTAATCTGTGTAGAATCTCCACTTAATCTAAGAAATAAACGCCTTGCATGCAAGATTTTCATCTAATCGATTTGCACCTATGACATACAACCGAGGTAAGCAGCCAGTAACTCTAATGTTGAAGTACTCCAAAAATATTAATCTAAAAGTCTCCATCTTATTGGTAATGCTCCGCGGTTACTTAGCAAAAAAACTATTCATGATAATCTTGATTTTCCGCTCATAAAAAGTCGAACTCAACGGATTTCTTGAAAAGTTTCTTCTGGGTGAATCGAATGAAATGAGAAAAATTATTTCGGGAATTAATTTGAATTTTTTTGAGGAATTATTTTTTTGTTGTTGTTGTTGTTTAAGTTGTATTAATGATTTTTCTAACTTTTTATAGTTTATTTATTTAAACATCATATCGTTTTCATTGGGAATAATAATAACGTCTGTTATTTTTTGGAGCTTTCCATAACATTTACTTATCATTTTTTTAGATAAATTGTAAATTAAATATGCATTAATATAAAAAAAAGCCATTTTTTTAAGAATCGCTTCTCAAGTAATTATACTGAAAGAAGACCGTACGTCCAAGGCATATTCTCGTATTAGACTTATCAAGCCTTTTTGTTACATATGGCTTCTCGATCTCTTTGTACCAGCGTTTAATAAACCCTGTCAGTGTAGTGGTTATCGAAATGAAACCCCTGAATAATTAAATGAATCTACCCTTCCAATTTTTGTCAGTTGATGAAATACTCAGTAGTAAATGAATTCCTCCTCGAAAATGACAACTTTGCACATCTTTTTAGATTCAAGGTCATAAAATGATATGAGCATCATGCAACTAAATTATCTAAATCAGGTTGAAAGAGATAAGAGTACGATATCGACGTAAAGGAGGACGAAATCACAATCAACGAGGTTGATTTAATCACCAAAGCGGAATCATTCCAAGCGGCTATCTTGGGGGACACCTGACGTCAAGGGCAATTCACCGGAAGTGATGGAGTTGAAAATAACTCTGAACGATCCATTACGAATATATGATCTTAGCCATTTTAAAAAACGCGAAGAGAAATAGGAAGAGTGAAGTGTAAAAATTAGTTATACTTTTTTATAGAAATACTTGCCTGGTCACCTCAATATACCGCAAACAAGCTTTAAATCCGCAGGAGCCGATTATTTGGTAAAGAATATTGCAAACAGATAACTCCCGCTACTCTTCATCGAGAGATGTTTACTAATGGTAATTGTGTCAACCTGGCCATGAATAGCTCTTGAGCATCGATTTTGTACAATGTATCAGGTCATTAGCTCAAGCTACCCACGAACCTAACAAAAAAAGAATCAATACAAATTCGCTTATTTTCTCAAGTCACTATACTTATGTAGACAAACTCATAATCTAAGGCAAATATGAGCGTAAAATTAACATGCCTGCTACGCACTCACTTACATTATTAAGAGAGTGGCCAATCGTTTAGCGTCCGAGGCTATTGAAACTTACTACTCGCTAAAGATTAGAAAAATCAGCATAACAGAACCCTAAAGTAGCTGACCAAAGAATAATTAGGTGGCATTTTGCTCAATAAATGGCTTCAGAGTCAAGTCACTTTGACAATACCAAACTTTTCAAAGCATACTGTAGCGTGTATGAGTAGCGCCAGTTCATGAATAGCTTAAAACAAATAAGAAAATCATAATCGACTTAGTCGAATCTTTCATGCCCACCACCTTTGTAATAGAAACGTTTGAAAAGAGAAAACAAAAAAAAGGAAGCTTTTATAATTTCTAATATTGAGTGAGTGCCGCTGATTTTATCAATTTTTGTATACGGGGAGCAGAGGTGCTCTTAGTTTATTGAAAGCGTGTTCTTTGACTGATTTTGGTTATTGCAAAGCATTGATATAATTTTTTTTAGAATTTGGCACAAACTCGCTTAATGAAATAGCAACGATATCCAAACACGCCTGTAAAACTCATTTCATTAATTTCTACATCGGGAAACATCAGAAGTTCGACATAAACACCCGAATGGGTTCATCAGACGAATCGAAAAAGTTCAATGATCACAATGCATGCATAGCACATATCCGATTTAAAGTTTGAATTATGGTAAAGAAAACGCCACGAACTTTTTTCTTAAACAAACACTGCAAAGCTCTTCTTCTACAACGCAGTACGTAATGATCTCTCGTTTAAAATCATTTCAAAAGATTACATTTAAACTATTCACTCTCTCTCTCCTTTCGCGCGCAACCACCACACAACTGTGTTCTTCTTGATGCAACGATTCTTGCAAAGCAGCGAATCATGCTACACTACACAATTTTAATAAAGAAATTCTCCAAAGCGAACGAAGAGCAAAGCCAGCGTTAGCCTGCGCGAGATAATAAAGATAATAAGTTGCAAACGTTACAATGAACTTAAAGTGCCTCAAGTGATTCATAATGAATATGTGTTTATAAAATTTAATATTTTAATGATGTCATTATAAATAAACTAAAAAATATGTATATAGCGTTCTGCTTACGATCACTGATAACCGTATCAATTTACTGGAAAAATTTACTAAATAGTTTTACTTCGAATTCATGGGAAACATAGTTGTTTTCGAATCTACTTGAAATCATTTTGAAGTCACAATTCATTGAAGAAAGTAGAAAAAAAAAAGAAAAAAAAAGAAAGAAGACAAATAGTCAAAGCGTCAAACAAAATGCTTTATTTAAAACTTCATTTATTTGTGATAATTTTTGCGAATCTTCAGATTTCCCAAGTGCGAGGAGCCAATATATTTTGTTATTACGATACCCAGCGAATAAGTGATGGTGAGAAGAAGTTGAACAATTAAGAAAAGATAATTTTCTCTATAATTTTAATTATCATTCATATTACATGTGTAGTGAATGCTGCGATCAATTATTTAGAGCCGGCTCTACAGTTTTGTAATTTTCTTATATACGGTTACGCCGGGATTGATAGTGAGACTTATCAAGTGAAATCCTTGGATTACGGTCTAAATTATGATATCTACCAAGCCATTACCTCACTCAAGCTTAAACACAATCATTTGAAAGTGTTGCTCTCGATTGGCGGCGATCGTGATAGAACCGAAGACTTGGCAGAAGATAATAAATATTTAAAGCTATTGGAAAATCTCTCTTCACGCAATGCCTTTATAAATAGCATTCAAAGTATCATTAGGACTTATGGTTTTGATGGTTTGGATATGGCCTGGCAGTTCCCAAAAAATCCGCCAAGGCATGAACATAGCGGTTTCCGAAAGTATTTGGATAAATTGATGAATTTGTTTAGACGAAGTCCCGTCATCGATGAGAATTCTGCATTACACAAAGAACAATTTGTCTCTTTACTAACTGAGTTAAGACAAAGCCTTAATCCGATGGGAGCAATAATGACAATGACAGTTTTACCTCACGTCAGTGCGGAACGTAAATTTATATTTTTGCTATGGTTTTTTTCCAAATTTTTCATTTTCACCTTTCTTTTCAAGTTTTCCTTGATGTAACGCAAATTGTCAATCATGTGGATTTTATAATTTTGTCCACCTTCGATTATCTTACACCTTATCGTGATCCTACAATAGCCCATTACACAGCTCCCATTTATGCCGTAAGTGAACACGATCCATCTCATAATATTAATTACGACGTACAGTACTGGCTTAACCACACCACGGCAACGAGTAAGTTGGTGTTGGGTGTACCGGCATATGGACGATCTTGGACTATGATTAAAAAATCTGGCATAACAGGCCATCCACCCATAACAGCTGGTGGCCCGGCAAGAGCTGGTCATCGTACCCTGACAGCAGGTCTGCTTAGTTGGCCAGAGATTTGTGTCAAAATCCATCAGAATAAAGAAC
This sequence comes from Glossina pallidipes, assembly GCA_000688715.1. NCBI lineage: Eukaryota > Metazoa > Arthropoda > Insecta > Diptera > Glossinidae > Glossina > Glossina pallidipes. The sequence continues at coordinate 6,205 of KK500286.1, forward strand.
TTGAAGGTGACGCGGCACGCTTTCGTAAGGTTAGTGATCCAACAAAACGTTTCGGAACTTATGCTTATCGCTCGGTCGATGAAAACAACGAGTACGGCATATGGGTATCGTACGAGGAACCCAAAACAGCGGCTAATAAAGCCGACTATGCTCATGCTAGAAATTTAAGCGGTGTAGCTTTATTCGATCTCTCCATGGATGATATGACGGGCGAATGTGGCGAAGGAAATTATTCCATATTGAAAAGCATTTATAATGTTTTCAAGAAGTTCAAGTAAAAAGCGTATGCTCTAAGGTTAGTTCGTTATATCTGCGATCAGGGGAGAGGAGAGTAGGGGAGAAGAGGAGAAGAGGAGATGAAAAAGTGCAATTTGTAAAACTTATTCAATCGTATTCCGCGTTATTTTTGATCACTTTTATTACAAATCTTTTAAATAAATATCGTGCCAATATCGGGCTTGTTCTACGTAATGCCATGAATATAATAGAGTTTCTCTTTGAAAATCGGTCAGAAGGCTTATCAACTAAATTAATTGGTTTTTGGTCTAAACTGTGATACTTACCAAGCCATTACCCTTGTGAAAAGGATTTGTCCCTGCCACTATGCAGGTGCTGTGCCAATTGGTCTCCATGCGCACAAGTTTCACTAACGCCTTTTAAGTCAAAGTCTATCTCCAGTCTATCTTCAGATTTAATGGAAAGAAAAAATTTTAGCAAACTTGTCTTGGAATCTCTTAACTGAATAATACTGTTATTAAGAACAAATCTTTATTTATTTATATTAAGAAAAATGCCCTTAAAAACAATCGTTTTTTAAAAAAAAAAAAAAAAAAAAACATACAACAAAAAAAGAATTAAACGAAATTATAGGAAAAAACCGCTTGAAATTTTATTGAAACAATGCAAGTAAAAACGAATATATATGTAAAGTAACCTAAGGTTAAAGTAAAAAAAAAAAAAAGAAAAAAGAAAGAAAAAAAAATCACGATAAAAATAAACAACTGTTGTAAAATTTCAAATTAAAAACGTGATCTCGTCGCGAATTGAATTTTGATACCCTAAACTGTTTATAGAGCATAGCTTGCGGTATGGGGGAATGATGGATGTTAGAGGGAGAGAGAGCGGAGGGGGGCAGAATACAACTGAGGGCTGAAAGCAAACATAGTAAACACACGAAAATTACGAGCAGCGTTTCTCACATTGGCTTTATAAAAATTCAAACTCTAGTGCTAAAAAAAAAAAAAAAAAAACGCCTCAAACACTGCCATGTGCATAAATAAAATGAGATAGCAAAAGGAAAGTAAAGCAAAAAAAAGAAAAACAAAGTACTAAAAGTAAGGGCTGAAAAAAGACATGAATGCGTATAAAGTGAAAAATTGTGCGCCATTTTAAAGTTTGTTTGGTGTTATCTCTCCATTCACGTAATACAAACAAGTTATGGTTAAAATAAAAAAAAAAACAGCAAAAGAATTAAATTCGCAAAAAAGTTGCGAAAAAAAAGATATTGGCAACAACAACAATAACAACAACGATACTAAGAGAATTCTACTGCTATTCTAAAGAGAAAGTGCGGAATTGTGTAAACTTTCAACGCCATGTCTGGGCAGCCAGCGATACCGACAATTAAATATATTACACGACACTCACACATTACGCGGCTTGAAAATGAATGTCCGTGGGAGTGAATTGTTTAGGAGGAAACGGATACATGAATAGGTAGTATTTTCTCTTTATTCCTTTTGCGGCCGTCACGGTGACAGGCATAGTTCCACTGTACAGTGTAGTTGACATATAAATAGAGCTTTTTTTTTTTGCCTTTGCGTTTTTTGTAAGGATCTCTTATTTTATTTATGTGTAGATATTCATTCATTCTGAACTTTGAGATTTTCACTTCTACACCGAAACGATTGCAAAAGATTTAAAAGCGAAAATAAAAATGTTTATTTTTGAAATGATTTACAAGAATTCTTTTAAAAAAAAAAAAATAAAAAAAATTCTTAAAAAGATTGCATTTTCTTTGCTTTTTTTTCTTTTTTCTTTTTAATTATTACAAGCGGTTTTAAACAGCAAATTTTTTTTTAACCAAAACATACTTAAAAAAAAACACATGCATTTCATTTTAATTTCTCAATATTGACTTTTCTTTCGTTGTTTTGTGGTTGTTGCTCTTTATGCGTAAAATCATAAATCTTAAGACAAGAACGAACGTTTTTAATTTGAAATGTATGACTGTGGTATGGTGTGGTAAGTCTCTCACTCCCTCCCTCTCTATCTCGTATCTTCGTTCCTCAGCGAGAAATGTTACCTTAAATATTTAGACAGTTTATGTCATTTGTTGGTCATTAAGTAAGACTTAATAATGATAACAGTTACTACAAAAGCAAATACAATAACAACAATAACCACAAAGTCAACAATTCCCACCTACCGTGAAACGAAAGGAAAAATGAATCAGCAAATTTTATGTTTAAGCCCTGGGATCATCATAACAACAATAATGAAAACAACAACAACAACAACAACAATAAGCACAATACACATGTGTGTATATATTCATAAAGAAGGTAGATAAAGTTTCTTAACCTCTTTGTTACTGTCGTAATAAAATAGCTTATATACGATGGATTATTATATTATTTCAAGGAAAGGAGAGAAAAAATTAAATCTATCTGCGAAAATGAAAGAAAATTCCTATAAACAAACATCAGCTTTCTATAAATAATCGAATATAAATAAAAAGAGACTCGATTAATGTATGAATTAACTTCAATTAAGCTTCAAACAGACTTTCAACAAAGGCTTAAGTTAAGATGAATCGAATTTTGTTTTAAAACAAAAAAAAGTCTTAGTTAGTTGCAGTCATATATTTATTAACTTCATGGAATATGACCACACAATATATCAAGAGGATAAGGGAACAGTGTCTGCAACATTTCTTGTATTTTGTATGACCGTTTCCTTTATTTGCAATGATAAGAGCGATTTTTAACTCAAATTTCAAGTTTTATCCTCTCAAGTTTCAATATTTTTCAGAAACACTTGAAAACTTGAAAAATAACAAAAAGTTAATAAATAAAATAATTTAAGTAAAAAAATTATGCAAAGAGCTGTCTTCGTACCTTGTATTGACCCGAGTCTCCATATATACAGCTAAACTTTATGGATTGCGTAGGGGGGTACAGATACTTAACAGTAGTGGCAAAAGATTATGAAATATGGTAGATACTCTATAAACAGGGCAGGAGGAACGTCGGCAGATGACACCCAATTTACATAAAACTTCTTAGTTTTAGTATTACCGATTAGGGTTAGATATGTCCATTGCCTTCTCCAAAAAAACTAATTCAGTATTTTTTTGACTTCTCTGCATGTATAAATCATTCATTATGTACACGTATATGAAGTTGCCTTAATAATGATGAAAAAAATTCCATTTCTTAATTTAACAAAAAAAAAAAAAAAAAAAATTACAAAAATTTTATAAATTAACATCATTAAATAAACACTTTTTAATTGATGATGATGACGATGGTTACAAATGAGACGACGAAGAAAAACTGTTTTTTTTTTTTTTTTCTTACTACACAATGGGAATAATACACTTAAGCACATATTTGTGCGCATATTTCAGCCCAACCTGGTACATAATTAATTTTTATATATCGCTGCTACTGTGCTATTCTATGTTGTCCCTGGTGACCATTTGAAAGTCGATATACTCGCTTGCTTATGCTGACAATAGTAGTAGTAGTAGTAGTAGTAGCAGTGGTCGCCATATCTCATTTATAGTTGCAGTCGTTTATTTTAAACGCATTTTTCTCTGAGCTCTGCAAGATAAATTCCAAGGAATCCCTTTAACAGCTAAATTAATTAAACAAATAAAAATACTATACATATACATATATATATATATATGTATATAGTTGCAGAGATATTTAATATTAGGAAAGGGAAAGAGAAGAATGAGTGAATATTCACTCAAACAATTTCATGTTGTTAGTTAGCTGATCACTTTTAATGATCGTTATCTGTTGATAAAGTCACAAAACTCATTAGTAACGCATACAAGACGTTCAACACAAAACTATTTTCTGCTAAAACTTAATTAACGCAAAATAGAACTAATCCTTCTTTCTCTCTCTCTCTCTCTCTCTTTCTCTCTCTCTTTCTCTCTCTCTTTCTCCCTAGTTTTTCCCCTTTCGCTTACTCTTCTATCATGGCCCGGTCACAGAGACCACACGCAGTCTAAATGAGTTAATGTTTTTTTGATTTTAATCTTGAAAAAAAAAAAACATTTAAAAAAAATTATAATTATAAATAATAAATAATAATAAAAATCACACTTTTTATGAAATATTCCATTCTCCATAGGGAGATCTAACGGATACGCTTTCTGGAAAGTATTTAAAACTCTTCGTTATTTTCATTCTGTCTTTCCAATTGAAAATTGCTGCATTAACATATCAATCACTTCACAGGCGGTTAAAATTAATGATAAACAATATATCTAACTGTGCACATACGAATGCGTGTATCAATAATGAAAAGTAATATGAAATGAAAGACACAAATTAACATACATTTTCTACTTTGCACTGTGTTTCCCAATGCATTGAAGGAAACATTTAAACGACGATTACAACGTAGTTGTATAGGAAGTAAAGACAATTTCATGCAGTTTGAGTTACTTGCTTATAACAGCTTAGATCCAATCTTTCGATAGGCCGGAGAGCATAAAATAAATTAATCGAAATCGAAAAGTTGGTAAAAATAACTAAAACTTGACAAATGTATTTTCGATGGTTTTATTGGTTGCATATTCTAGACTGAAAAATGCTTAATGCACTCTCTATGATGAATGTATTTAAAAATTTCGACCGTATTTGAAGTTCTGGAAAATTAAGGTGCGAAAGTAAAATCTTGAAAATTTGTAATTCAATCCATTGTTTTAAAGGAGGTCCCTTGGGTTATTTATCTTTTAACATGCTTCTTCGTTTGTTGCGACACTATAAGTCTAAATGTATTTGTGTCATCAAAAAAATTTAAAATATTATTATTAACAAAACCGAAAGTGAAATGAAGAAGCAACACGTAAGAAATATATGTTCAGTCGAGACGAAAAAAAGGTAAAAGAACTAAATTTTCATGCTTTGTAATATGAAGTGGACGCAGCGGATGTTTCTATTTTCAAAATAAAACTTTTTGTCGCATAAACGTGTAGGCGTGCCCTTTGAAAAGTTTAGGTGACTTGAAAATTTTTTTGCAAATTTACAGGCAATATTTTCATTTTCACTAACGAGAGAGTGATGACTACAGACGTTACACAGTTGGGGAGACGGACAAATGGGCAGACGAACCGACGGACATGCTTAGTTGCATTCCAAATTTGAAATAAGCCAAGAATTTATTAGTGGTTTCTGCTCGTCGTAAAGGTATTGAAAAAAAGGTAAATTTTGATACACTATAATATTAGGTAGGTGTGGTCTACTTTTCGATTTTTCTTCAGGTACTACAGCATCGCCCATGGAATATGCGTTCAAACTTTTGTACATTTATCTACTATAGTTTATGAGGGCTGAACAAAAAACCAATTTCTTATTGCTTTCGAAAAACAAAGACATGGTACTGCATAGACGTACCCTTCGACCGACATGGCCCATTCGCAATACCAACTTGTTGAAAGAAGTTTATATGTTTATGTTAAATTTAAAGCTGGTAGCTTCATTTTTGCATCCAGGAGAGCGTTTACAACAGAAGTCGCAAACGCGGACAGACGGACATGCTTAGATCAACAATGTGTATACTTTGCGTGGTCTCTGATGTCTCCTTCTGGGCGTTGCAAACATTTTGACAAAATGAATATACCCGCCATCCTTCGGTGATGGGTACAAAATAGAAAGGGTGCATGTTTAACGTGAGACGAATCTTGAATATTGATCCGCTAACTAAATTGTACGTTCATATACATGATGCTCTCTTAATAGGCGAAAATACTTTTTTCTCGATAGCAGCGTTTAGATTAACTCAATAGTTCATAGGTTACGATCGAGTAGGCAACTGAATATATTTTAAGAATTTCAATAAGCTTTGTAGGATCGATTCGGAATGCCAGGACAAGAATTTATTGTCATATAAAATTATAAGGGAGGTGATTTTTCTTCCTCTTTTTTGTTCTTGTATGTTAAATTCCTAACCTCTTTTCCTGGACCAATACTTTAGAAATCTAATAAGCATTTTAAAAAAGTATTAAGCCTTAGAAGAGAAAAAGTGTTAGTTACTAAATGAGTTCGAACATGTATCTGAGATTTAATTGCATGTACGAATTTGACCAGATAAGGGTTGAGTATATTTTAGGGTATCAAATATTTATTTTTTTAAATACAAGGCACAACAAGCAACAAAAAAAAAAAATGAGAAAACATTATTATTGCTTGTGTGGAGGACGGAAAGAGAAAGAAAGAAATGTGAGAGGAATAATATAAAATGTTTTTCGTAGCAGACTAACGCAATCGTTTTTAGTCAAAACACTTGAAAAAGTAATTTTAGTTTTATTTCGTTTACGCACCGATGAATAACTAAATTAAATACACGAACAATTAACACCTTATTGAGAACTCTTAGCAGTCTGTTAAAATAAATAAAGAAATCTTCTCGTATGCATAAACAAAATGCTTAACTAAATGATGGACTCACTCAATGTCACAAGATTAATATATAGGCGCATGTTACGTTGTTGACGTACGTATGGCTTGATGTTTTCAGAAACAAAAGGGTTTTAAAAATGGTTTTAAGTTACCTAAGAATGTATTTGCATCTTAGGCGCCTTTTTATTATATATATATTTCCTTTCTATATATGTTTCAACTCGTTACTGCTCGTTGGGTTACTATCATCACATTTCTGTTTTATGTTATTATTGCTACAATGTACATAAATGCCTAAGCGCCATCATTTACTACTTATTTCGTCTTGCTATGCTTATTGGTATTTTGCTGTAACGTGTGTGTAAGTAAGTGTTCATTTAAAGTAAATAAATTTATACGATATTTATTTATCACTTGAAATCACCATCATTAACAGCACTTGCATTAAAAAGTGTTTGCTTAGGTCAGTCAAATATATGAATGAAAATGCTTACAATCGCTTACACGCTTATTTATCCGCTCCGATGTGCATGGAAAGATAGATATTGGAAATTCTCATAAATGAAACAACATTTTGATTATTTAAAGTGCATAACAATTTCCATAAGAAATCTGTGGCATTAAGTAGACGACAGTTTAAATGAGAAGAGTGGAGTGTGGAGAGTCGAGCGTTCGCTTTTAGTATAACAAAGAAAAATCGGAAAAATGTTAACAAGTGTTTCAATTCTGAGACTTATAAACAAATTTACCCAGAATACACACGCGTTTATTTTTACTAAATAATTTTTTGTTTTATTCTTCGAAAATGTGAGCGATAACGTAGGTCGGGGCTTGTAAAAACTCAAACAAAATATACCGTTTATTTCATATAGACATGTGCTGAAGCACTCGAAGTAAAAACGATCAAAACTGTGGCTTCCATGTTTAATATGAAATATATATAAGATGCATGCATGCATATATTAATAAATGCTGGAACATAAGCTGGCTGGATGTCCCCTCTCTACGATAAGCACGTAAAAGTCGCCCTTTTGTTATTCTTACCCAAAACAATACAAAAGTTTCCCCTCTGCTTATAACGTAGAAGAGCGGGCATCCCGGATCTTGTAAACTGTAAATTTCTTTTATTAATTATTCCATTCATTAAGTTCCTATTACGGCCATTATTTTAGAGACTCTCTTGTATTCTAATTCGGCATATATCCGTCCGTCCGTCTCCTTGGCTCTTAGCAATTATCTACAGATTTGAAATATATTTTTGTCATTTCTTGAGATTAAACTTAAAAGTTGCGGTTATCATTAAACAAAGTTTAATTGTTATACTCTCATTATCTTCCAACACATAGCTACGGAGTATGTTATGATAAAAATCTTACTCCACACGTGACTTTACATTGTACTTAAACTGTATTAGGCGATAGCCTAAGCTTGTAAGCTGTTTTCCATTTAAATCGAACCTTAACAAAGCATGTCACGCTTGCATTACAATCACTTACTTTTTCTTAGCAGTAATTTATTTAATCTTGAATTGTTTTCATTAAGGACAAGCAAAAACGAATATAAATGTTCATCGAATTATTATTATATTCCTTTCATTATCATTCAGTCTTACTCTCTTTGTATTGTTTTAGCTTATCATTTGCAATCCACTTAAAGATTCCATATCAAAATACTGGCCAGAGTTTGATGACTTTACATCTTCCTTATGCACTGTCAATAAGTCTGAGATTTCATTATCATTTCAATTAATTCCGGCTCTTTGTGTTAATTTGTTCATCTCTCTCCACCGGACCACGAGGCATTAACCATAAGATGGCGAGTTTTAGATTGACATTTTTGAAGTATTTCACTGTAAGAGTAACTGGCTGCTATCGGTCCAAATGGTTGGAATGGTTCTTGTATAAAATGCGTTCTTTTCTTAGATTAAGTTGAGACCCTGGATGAATTAGCTAATAGAATCTGACTTTTCATTTTTATATAATTTTTATATTAAACTTTCGTGAATATCTAAGCGAAAATATTTTGAGCCAAAGGGTTTGGTTTTCAAAAAAAAAAAAAAAAAAAAAGGATTGCACATTTTTAGTGGAATTAAAAACACACGGTGCAAGCTGTCAAATAGTGCCGAAAATTTAAATTTTTTGTTTAGAAACAAAATTACACACACCACCTAACATAATTCACCGAAAGCGCATTTCTTTGACTTAACCCACACACATTACTCGCTGTGCATATTGTTTGACGGTTCAAAATGCTTAATAAGCATCCTGTAGCCAAATTTCTTTTCCTATCAATAGGTTTATGTTGCTTAATGTTTAGGCAGGAAAATTTTTCTTAATTTGCTTCATAAACTAATAATAAGATATCTAAACTCTAGTCTGTAAGTTGTTGAATTGTCGAAATCATGTTTATTCTGAAATTGAACTGACGACCAGAAATAATAAGTTTTTCGTCTAAAATTAGGAGCAAATTGTATCCCTTCATATGCATTAGAAAATGTTACTAGTAAACCAATTAGTCTCTAAGAGATTAAAACATATTCCGGTTTATTTGCTTTGGTCATCCTATTGTATGATAAGTATTTCTGCGAAATTGTTATGGACCGTGGAGTACATTATGAAGCACTAGCATGTAAGGTTGCCGGCTTTATTGAAAACTCTACCGCACTTGAGATTTCAACTCACGATCATTAACGAATGAAATAAACTCTTAGACTAAGAGGTAGAAGAAAATTTGAGAACTAACAGCAACAGTGCACCGGCTCTATTTAGGAAAACAAGATTCATTTGTTAAATTGATGTCACATTCTGCAGCTGATTTCAGCATGTGTGTCGGATTAGTTGTTCCGAAAAGCACTTCTTCAAATTCTTAAATGTTCGAAATTCCTTCATAGATTGCGTTGAAATTTTGACAAAACATTGCATTTGAATAGAGGCGTGTTTTTGTATATAATCCGATTCAAAATTGGAGCAAATCTTTCATTTCTAGGTTCATATATATTTGTATAAATGAAACAAAGTATAAAAAATTTACTAATAAGGTTGTTATGGTAGCAAAAGGGAAGCAAGGCTGACTTTTATTACAATGAGATTCTAAGATGTAAGTTCCGTTTCTGTTCCCTTTTTGTACTCTCCATAGACTAAGTCATTGCAACGCGTGTACAGTTAAATTCGAACGAAAGAAAATAATCTCTTAATAATGTTGCCTCAGAATTATTATATTAACACCGCCCATACGGCGAAAGGAAAGAACGAACTGAAATGCCTTCAAATAAAGCGAAACTTTCGGAATAATTTCGCCGTTCATTTACAATCCATTTTGAGACGGGAAACCATTGTGAATGGTTCAGAAAATTTTTTTTTTTTTCCTTTCAATGAAGGATGAGGCTTCACAAGGTATACTTATTCTTGATCAGCATCAAATTTTAAATCGATTTAAACGCGTTCTCCTGTTCCTCTTTGTGTCTGTCCACCTGTGTTATGTCTGTTGTAAACATCCTCCGGGCCGCAAAAATGAAGCTAATAACTTTAAAATCGGAATTCAGGACACGCCCATAGCACCATGTACTCTAGGAACATCTCTGTTTTTCAAAAGGAAAAAAAATCGGAATTTTGCTTATTACTCATAAACTATAGCAGATAATTGATCAAAAATTTGAAAGTATACTCTGTGGGCAATGCTGTAGCTTTTGTACAAAAATGGGAAAATTATCCACGCCTACCCAATATTATAGTTTATCAAAATTTAATGTTTCTTTCAATGCCTTTATTACGCGTAGAAACAAGCTTTAAAAACTCCATAAAGTATACGAATTCTTAAGCAGTTTCAAGTTTGGAATGCACTTAAACATGTTCGTCTGTCTATCTGTCTGTCTGGGGAACTGTGTAGCGTCTTTGGTAAAGATTCTTCATTTAACGAAAATGAAGATATCCCCTACAAATTTGTAGAAGAATTTGGGAGTGACTTAAACTTCTCTAGGCATACGCCGATAACGTCTGCACAAACGTTTATTTTGAAAATAGAAAAAATCAGTGTCTTTCATTTCGCATTATATATAGAGCAAGAAAATGTAGTTCTTTTACTTTTTTTGTCTTTTGCAGGATAACGGTGAGGGGTATAAAAGATTCGGTCACGCTCAAAAGTAAATTTTCTTAATTGTTTTTATTGACTTAGCAGATGATTTGAACCTTGTAGAATACGAAAAAAAAGCGAATTGCTTGTAAGAGCTCTTTTGTTTGAAATTTTGAATTCTTGTCCGAGCGCTATGAAAAGACTATGTCCCTGTGTCAACTAAATGCCTGTTGGGGAGCTACAGCCTGCGGTCTTCTCTGATGATTTCTAACATATCCAATGTTCTAAAAACTTTCTTTAGAAATTATTTATTCGATAATGAAATACGTAGCAGATTTTCGATGACTTAATTTAATCATTCGATTTTTAACGAAAGATTAACTTTTTAATGCTGAAAAATTGAGCTTCTTCTGCACTCAAATACTTGCCGATCACATAAAAAGCAATATTTCTGTGGTTACAGTATATACGTAGCATGAAAATTAGGCGAATTACATTTTTTTTAAATTAAAGTTAAGCTTCATCGCTTGCGGAAGGGCCCGATATGAGTCCGACATTGCCATTTTTATTATATTTGGTACATATATATTTCCTTAATCGTTAAGCACATGCTTCGTGTATATTATATGCTCCCTCGAATAAAATTCTTCTCCTATATGTTCTTTTCGATCCGAATTGTCAGAAGAAAAAATACGCCTTCCCTAGGTTGTTGCAGAGGGTAAAAAGAACATTTTTGCATTTATATAGTAAAACGATTAGTGTTAAATATTAGGTAACAAACAATGCAATATTAAGAAATACAACATTATTTGGTGGTGGTAGGTACCAACGTATATGACATAAATTAACTATGACTAAAATGAAAGCATAATATTCCTGCATTGTCGCCCTCACACGATGCCATATAATTGAAAATTTGGGACAAAAGCGAACATAAAAAGGCCTTAAAATACTTTATATGAAGCAAGCGAAGGCAATTTCGCATTATTTAAGCAAACCCAACAAAAGCATTATCACAATCTAAAAAGTATGTATGTGTGTAGAAGTCTTTAAAAAATTTTTTTATCCCTTTTCCTGAATTTTGTCAACTTTAATGAATAATTTGCTAAATGTAAGTGCGGTGAATAGTCAGTCCATCCATTTACATAAACGTAGCTGTTATTACATGGTGACGACCATTTGCATAGTAAAAAGCAGAAGAAGAAGAAGAAGAAGAAGAAGAAAGGAGATGAGCATTAGCAAATAATATTAATAAGGCGGCACAAGCTTTTTGATGAACCACTCAATGTCATATAAATTTTATGTGTTTCTTTATGTTGTCCGTTTTGACATTGTTGTCGTCATAGGCACAAAACATACGCAAGTCAAGTCAATCACTCAGTGAGTGAGTCAGTCATTTCATCATTTATATATTGCGATTGCCAATGGTAGCAGGCGGCAAAAACATTAACTCATATCCATATTCACATATACATTTACATTTGCAATTTGAATGCATTCATAGAATTTATGAACTGTTTACAATAATAATGTTGTTTGCATATTGCCAGGCATTGTTTAAACGATTTTTCATATTTCTTCTAACGTTAGGCGACTGAAAAAGAATTTCAAACTAATTGCAAAAGGAAAAAACAAAAAAAAACAAAAAAAATGAAAAAGAAAAACATAATAATGTATATACATATATAAATATATATATATATATGTGTGTGTGTGTGTGTAAGAATTTCATGCTGCATTTTTGACAAATGATAGAAACATTTTTATGACTAATTTCATGTTATATCTGACTGTTGTTGTCGTTATTATTATTGTTACTTATTATTAGGCGAAAGAGAAAACGGATATGCATCATTAATCTTATGAAAAGGGGAAAGAGAAAGAAAAAATGTTTTTTTTTTTTTTTTGTTCACTAACAACACTCAACTCTATGCTTGAAAACAAATAAATTCTATAAATTCTATTTCTGTGTGTATAACCCAGAGATTGCAGAAGCATTAAATGTTACTTTACTCTCTTCAATCCGCATAGCTTCTTAGAGCCGTTAGAGCATTCCAACCAATACAGCTTTTTTTTTTGCCTTTTTTTCATTTCGAAGATTGTCCGCCCGATCGTATTGCTTTACTGGTAAGATATTTTTATTGTTGTTCCACGTTCTGGTGTTATCTTATTATATTTTGCTTATGTAAAAGAAAAAAAAGAAAAAACAAAAAATATTTTTTAATATATTTTTCAGCAAAAAAAAATACATGTTTTTGTTACTTTTTATTTTCGCACAACTTGTTGATAATTCCGAAAACGTACTCACACTCATCATACACAAAGGCAAAGGTGGTCTTGGGATCTTGTTAAGCCTTGAATGACCATTAGGTGGCAAGCAATCAAATATAACCATAAAAGTAGGTAAGTGCAAGCGTTTATGTGTTATAAGCTTTTTTCCAATACATTTCGCCTTGACATGGGATCATATATCATAATTTGTTTGTTTCGTATAATGTGGCAAATGTGTGTGTGTGTGTGTGTGTGTGTGTATGTTCTTTTTCTTCTCTTAGACTTGCTGATTAGGTAAAAAGACAAATACGTTTGTTTATACGGTGTGTGGGTGGTGCGGTTCTTCTTCATGTCATTTTATTTTTTTTTTTCGTTTCTTCTTTCTTAAAACTTTTGCTTGAGACGCGTCTATTTAATGACTTGTATGCAAGTTCCTTTCCTGCTTATTAAACGATTAAATTCATGGTTAAAATAAATTTTTTTTTAAATTTAAAAAAACGAGAAGAACAAGTAAGTAAATTATATTCGGCCGTGAATCTTTTATATTCATTACCGTTATACCACAAATGACAAAAAAAAGTAAAAGAACTTAATTTTTATGCTCTATAATCTATAATTTAAACAAGAATTTGCGAGGACATTGCATGGGTGTGCCTGGAGAAGTTTAGGTCACTTCCAAATTCCTATCCAAATTTGTAGACGATAGCTACTTCATTTATGCAAACGGGAAAATGTCTACCACAGATACTATACAGTTGGGCAGACGGACAGATAGACAGATGAATGGACAGACATGGTTTCAAAATTTCAGACTGAATAATTTATTTTCAAAAAATCTTTGGTTTGCTTTAAAACCGTGATCCAGTGTTGATTAGTTTTATTTTCCTTAACAATATCGTCTTAGTAAGCGAAATAGCGCAATACATTATTGATTTTATCTCCTTTGCCTCTATACATGGGGCGTTTGGTGACGTTTTTCTCCTGGCATTTTTTTGCGTCAAAGTCGTCAAAGATGTCATTAAACTTTAGTCTCGATCTCCTTGTCTATATTATATCCTAACCACCTAAACCTACATCTTATGCATACTACTTAAATCTGTACCTATATCTCCTACATAGTCGAAGGGAATATATCTCGCATAAGAGCAAGGCAGAGAATCTTTAAGGAATGATCTCGAAGACATCAAACATCAGGTAACATTTCTTACTTGGAAATTTATACATGTACACATGTGCACACATATACATTCGAAGTTGCATATTAAACAGAAGCATTTGAAGTAAGTAGAACACGCATGCATATGAAATGCAAATGCAACTTTCAGGCATGTAAAAGCGTATCAATGTCGGGGCGTAGTTGGTACTGACGCCGTCAATGAAGTAACAGTTCTAAGGCGAGGCGATGGCTTCAAATTTGCTTATAAAAAAAAGGTTCGCATCAAAATATTAAAACTCAACGGCCAAGCACAGAAAATATCATAAATTGAAAATTCTATTGCTTATGCTCATGCGTACACTTGTTTAAGGAAAGGCACTCACAGTCGCAACACAAACATTTCTACCATTGCACGCATGGTATTCCACCCCGAAATAAAAAAAAAAATCATAGCGCGAATGCCCTCACGCACAGATCTATTCAATACGTCATGCAATCGCACGCATATGCTTCTAGTGCGTGCTCTTACACATACGTAGTGCACAAATTTCAATAAATATTTGCGTTTCAGTTTTTTTTTGCTCTCTTTTACTCTCTCTCATGGCGTTTGTTTATATTGGATATTTTGCAGTAGTACCTATATACCTATACATAGATAGATGCTCTAACACTTTGTTCAAAATTGAGATTAGAAGATGCTTGGGGACTTTTTGTGGATCTATTACCAATAATTGTAGTAACGCTGTTAATTAGTAACCATTTTCTACGCTTGCTCTTTCATTCTCATCATTTGTAGGGGCAAAGATGCTGTTAATAGTTTGTTCATATAATGTCGCTTTCTTTCAAACGCTTGCAAAGCAAAGGCACATACAGTTCCTTGTTTTTAAGTGAATATGGGTTATGGTATGCTTAGAAGTGTGTATGTACGAAAAAAGATTACAAGGCAAGTGTTTACAAGGCAAGTGTTTACATGGCGAAATTTTTCTTTCTTTCCATCGTTTATTTCGAAGAATCGAAGAATTCTAAATTCCTTGTTCGCCAAATGCTTTAACAAATTTTAATGAAAATTTTAATAAATATAAAGAAATTTCTTATTACAAAAAAAAAAAAAAAAAAAAATGTTTGATCTCATTTTTGATATGATTATGGAGAAAACAAACGTTTGATTTAATATAGACGAAGACTGCAACGAGCATAGACCACTGCTCACTAACTGGACTTTACACTAAAAGTTTTATTGTACAAAAATTCGAAATCTTGACTAAAAAACTTGACTTCAAACTGCATACACTGGGATTAAATATTAATTTTTTATATATTAATAATTTATTTAAATGTTTAATTCTGAACTATAAACAATGTAGAAATTATATAACGTAAATAGACACAGTGGAGAATAAGTCGTACGAAAAATTGGATAAAATATGTCATATATATATATGTAAGCAGATAGAATTAATAGATGTATAAATAAAATAAACAAATTAGATAAAGATAAACATAATAAACTTCAAAATAATTTTTTTTTAATAATAATAATAATAATAATAATAAAAATAATAATAATAATAATATTAATAAAAATAAAGCCGAAAGCCTTAGATACTAGTGCTTTAAGACTTTAGTCTTAGAATTTATTGTTTGGCTAAATTTATATAATAATAATATTAATAATAATAAATTTCTTCTTCTATTTACTGATAAGAAAATTTTTATGGAAGTTTGCCGAAGCATTTGGCGAACATAGAACATAAAATTTCGAATTTCTCAATTCTTCAAAGTAAGCGACGAAAGCGATGTTTTGCTACATAAATGCTTGCTGTTTAGTCTTTCTTCGTGCATACACACTTCTGTGCATACCGTAACCCATATTCACTTAAAAACACAGAATTGAATGTGTGTCTGCTTTGAAAGAATGCAACGCCATATCTAGAAACTATTAACAGAATCTTTGCCCATACAAACGATAAGAATGAAAGAGCAAGCATTGAAAATGGCTACTAATTAACAGCGTTGCTACTGTTACTGACACAGCCGACACACAAAAGGTTTCCAAGAATCTTCTATTCTCAATTTTGAAGAAAATGTTGCAACATCAATGTATTTCGTTGTCTCCGGTAGTATTTAATAATTTTGTTACGCAAATGTTGTTAGCGAAATATTTCATCTTTGTATTTAAGGTTTTTGAGTTAATTTAGTGTCCTACGTATATGATTGAGTTTGAGACTATGTGGGTGGTAAATGCTGAACATAGTAATAAAATTAGGTTTCTCTGGTAGGTTTCAGGGTCCTTGAAGATATATCACACAACAGCAGTTGCTTGAATTCGTTAAAAGTTTTCACAAGTAATTTGGTGTCTTATCTACATGGAGAGGGCATATTTGAGGCGATTTTGGCGGTGATAAATTCTGGCCATAGTAATGAAATTAGTTTTTTCTGCGGCGGCTTCTGTGACTCGATTTCTTTTTTTCATTTATTCATGAATTTTATTCTTTCACTTTCTTCGTCATTTCTTTTGTCTTTGCTTCTCTTTTTATACTTCGTATTAGTTATAGATAATAAGTAGCATTAGATTTAATTCTAAGAATCTATTGAGTTTATTTTATTTGAATTTCATATATAAAAAAAAAAAAAATTCGTTTAGTAGTCCAATACCGAACTTCTCGAACTTTATATCGCAGACTTCAGAAAATAGTGGAAAACTGTTAATGTGTATAAGCGGGTCGTTTTTTTTTTTTTAGTTTTTCTTCGTTAAGAACTTCATCGAATTTGATTAACACTTGTGGGAGAAGAGCGTCGCACGTTTTTACAACGACTTCGTCAAAGGGGGAACGAACTTGATAAACCATGTTCACTGTGAACACCGCAAAATTTTTTACAATCCTATTCACTGCTGTCTCCTTGATCGAAGCGATCTTGTAAAATACACAGAGGTCCCCCCACCTCCTGGCGCAAAAATGCAACCATTTTCGATTACTTTCACAAATGTCACGACACCTCGCCTGTGGTACAGGGTATATTAAATTTGTGCGAGCATAACATCTAGAAGAGATGTAACATCCCAGCTTTTATTATAACGATCGATACGGAATCATTTGCTCATTCGATCTAAGCTTGTCTGTTCGTCTAGTGTCCGTCGATGTATTTTTGTGTTCAATCTACAGCTCGCAATTTTTGTGATATTTTGATAAAATTTGGTACGACTTGATAAGCGCCCTTCTTAACTGCTTAGCTATCTCCTTATATAAGGGGCTGTCCAAAATATAGATTTATGTAGCCGAAATTTGTTGTAGTTAATATTTATTTATATCGAAACACTATTGTGGAATAAATTTCATTACAAATTCTTAAAGCTTGGACTTCTTCCCAATTAAAGACTTATTTTCCAATCCAAAGTTTTTACATCAGTTTAGTATACAGTAATATAGACATCAGAAAGACAAACAGACGGGCAGACAGACGAAAAAGCTTAAACCAATTTAAAAGTGATTCTGAGGATGAGGTTATCTTAAGCGCTTTGTGGTGTTACATACATTCACAGAAACTTAGAATACTCTGTATCTGCGCAGAAGCGATACACGAGGTGTAAAATCCATTATTAAACTAACTGTCAATTTGAACCCGCAATGCCCGCTACCTTCTCAGGGAGAAATTTGTTTGCAGACAAGTCTTGACATAAGATTTTCATAAGGCTTGTTAAAATAGCCGCAACTAAGTTGCAAAAGCAAGTCGCATTTAATCGTATTAATGGAAATGTTGCTTTCTTTTAAATATCATGTAAGAATTGGCCGGCAAAATATTATATAATGAGTGAACGTAGTTATCTATAATGGACACCGTTATTGGTCTATGTAATGACCATTTAAAACGATTATTGAAGGTAGCGTAAAAATTGCTAATTGTTTGTGATGAATTTGACATTTTTGGCAGGCAATTTGAAAACAGAAAAATAAAATAAAAAAAAAATATATATATATATATATATATATATATATAAAACGAGCGAAAGAGGTATACGGACATGTATGTAAACCAGCACCAACAGCACCGGCCATATAGTAAAGCATGTATGTATTTTTCAAATCAAAAATTGTGGTCGTACTCACCCATTCAATGACGATGGTGATAAGTATAACTGAGACAAACTTAGTATTCGGTGCTGAGCAGACAGAGCAAGATACCAAATTAGGAAGTTTATCGCCTAATAAATCATATATGATACCGCACATGCCTCAATTTATAATTTAACCAAACAACACCAACAGAAAAATTGATTCGACAGCTAAATGGTAGACAAACCAAAAATCTCATAAACAGTGAATTAAAAAAAAAAAAAATGAAAAATAAAAAAAACTATAAATTTATTTATATGTACATATTTATATATATATATATATATATATGTATATATATAGTTTTGATATAAATTAATGAAATGGGATTAAAGCCAAAATGAACCAATTAGCAAATTGTTTATATGTCAGCAATGGCAGAAATGCCAATTTGCATTTCACAAATTGCGATATTTTCTCTTTTTTTTTTTTTCTCTTTTTCTTTTTCGTTTATTTTTTGTTGTTTTTTTTTTTCACTTACATAGCTCCCAAATTATATGATGATTTGAAATTAGCCGCATCGGTATCGTTTGAGGGTCTACGTATTAAATAAAAGTTGAATTTGTTTTTTATTTATGGCCTTCTGTCAGTCATATCATTTGACTCAGTTTGGCGGTTAGGGTGGTGTTGGCTTTGTTGTTTGCGTATAAATAATTTCTATAAACGAAAGTAAGTACGTATAAGCATATGTGTGTGTGTGTGTTTGTATGAATGCACATTTGAAAATGCATTAAAACGAAAATCTTGTCGATTTTTTTTCCTCTCCCTTTTTAACAAGCAAAAGATAGAGAACTTTTTCCTTTTTCTTTCAATTATAAACATTCCTCACTAATTGCTGGCACATATATTACATTTTGTTTTTAACAGGAGCTGACATTCATTTAAAGAGGTTGACGGGGCTCCTCACTTCTCACAGCTTATCTAGAAAATCTATCACTGCACATGATTTGCACGCCTATTTTTTTTTTTTTTCATTTCGAATTTCTACTAAAAAACTATTTCTTTTGGATTGTGATTATAACGAACAAAGTGAAAAATGTAGTCACAACTTCTTTCATGATAAACCGACAGGAATTCTCTCTTAGTACCTGCACAGTTAAGGAAAGTGAGGAAAATAAGTTTACACTAAGTTAGTTAGTTGCTGATTGTTTTACGATTTGTAGTTGCAATGAAAGTTACTGTGCGTGCGTGTGTTTGTGTGTGTGTGTTAAAGTTCATGACTTTAATTTGTAAGAAAAATGTTTAATTTATTTGAAAACAATAAAAATGCACCAAGACTTCATAAATTTGTTCCCTTTCGCTTTATGACGTCCCCGAACATGATTTTTTTTTTTTACATGATTGCTTGTAATGAACGTTTGTTTCGCGCCCGGCATTAATAGTGTTTTTCAAAACGAAAGTTATTAAACGTTAAACAAACAAATAAAGCTATAATTATCTTAAGATAAATTTTATGTATTCATTGTATAAAACAATTATTTGAAAATCGCGCGAATCGCGCATCTCAACGTCTTCTGTAAATATTTACAGCGCATGCTTATAATCATGAACACATTAAAAGTTTTTTTCATGTCCGGGATCGGTAAAGCTTTTTAGTGATTTTCGATATGATAACGGATGGCCTGTTCAACTCGAATAAAGTATGAATAAAATGAACGAAACGAAACACAAACGAAACTAATCAAAACGCCCTGATATCTTGTTGTTCTAATTAACAACATATCCAATTTACTCCAACACACATTGGCACGTTCTTCACCTAATTACATGCAAATTAGTGATAATTTGGCAATAAACTGGAATTAAAGTATAATAAATAATCGTATCAGTAAATCGATCCGGTTCCTTTTTGAACCGAACAATTGGATAGGAGGTTTTCGGAAATATTCTTATGAGGAAAGTAGAAAATGTTATCAGTTTCTTTTCGAGACGATTTGAGTCTCGAGTCTCTAATCTATTATGATTGTGATCTGCCCACCTATATAGGGACCCAGCGCTTTTCATGGATCAAGGAGTGTTTGTACTAAATTTCACTCAAGATAGTAACTTCAGTTTTGCGACTTTGGCAATTTAATACGGAAGGGAACAAAAATCGGTGCTTTTGGTAGACGTAGATGTAAGCAAAACGTCTGTAGTTTTAGTGTTGAACCAAATGCTTTCAAAAAACAATTAGAAACGTTATAGTTGAATAAGGCCGATCATAAATTGCATCACTTCGCCTAATGGAACTCTTCATTTATTTTCCTGGTAAAATCGACATACCTTTCGTGCAAGTCCTTCCACGGAAAAGATATTAAAACGTAAGCTGAAGTAGTCCATATTCAGCACATTTAACATTGATGTTAGAGGTTTTATTTTTCTTCACCCATTCTCATCGTAAAAAGGTACAAAGGCCTAGACTTTGTTGTCGTACAAAGGCCTACTTTTCGTAAGAACCCTTCTGCACGGTATAACCTACAAAAACAAACCTAAGCAATCGACATTTGTTGCATGTAATTTTTATGCCAAGTTGTTCATCACAAAAAATCTCTATCCGCATTTCTCCAGGTGTACTTTACATACAAATGGTGTATGGTACAAAAAATAAATAACAATCCAACAGAAACTAGTCAGAATATTATAGTCAGAAAATGCCGACTATTATATACCCTACATCCCTTTGATTAGTAAAGTTATTCACTCGTTTTTTCGTCGTTCACTCGTTCACTCATAGATGTTTTTTTCATGCAAAGCCATAATTTTCATGAAAGCCCGCATATTGGAAGGTTCGACTTTCTGGCCATATAAGAGTTCATGATAGCGTGATGTTAGAGTCCAAAAAGAAATAGACCTTTGTAATCCAAATTCCCTAGCGATAAGTTTTTGCTCGAAAACTATGAATTAATTTTCGTCATAAAATATTAATAATTAAAGCTTTTGTCGAAGGACTTGCTACTCATGAAATATCTTATACGGAGAGGGGCTAAGAAATAGACCCATGTAGGGTCAAATTAGGTCCACTTATTAACCTTATTAGGCGTTTTTAGCGTATGAGGGTTTAGGTTTCATGAGAATCCTTATATGCGGTGGTTTCCAAAAAATAAACAGACGTGAACAAATTCGATAAAATTTATTTCATTGTCAATTTACTATTATGGTTCAATTTTCACCATGAAAAAGATTCAGTTTCGAACGAACAGTTATAAGAAAGGTGTTAAAAAAGTTTCACCAGCCGGTTCGAAGTCCAATGTGGAATGCCGAAAAACTACTACTTAGCCACATTTCCCGAGAAATTTTGAAAATAGCAATTTTTTCCCATTTAACGACTTTTCAGAATAGAGATTTATATGGGGATTCGTCGAAAAAATGAGCCGATCCGAAGCATTTTCAATAGCGGTTGTCCGTGGGACAAAGTACGTCAGCGTACCGACTTTCATCAAAATAGCGCAAAAACTGCGAGCGTTTGAACCTAAATTTACATGGGCAGACATTAGACGGACTGACAGGCTCAGAATCAAAGTAAAAAAATTATAAACGACAAATTTTCCATTTTTATATAGGCGCTTTAGACTCTCCCGTAAAATATATGGAGGAATTTTTTAGTAATAAACCTGAATTTTTTTCTTCTTTTGATAACACAAGTGGTCTCAGTTTATGTTGTATTGCAGCTCTGTCCCGTAACCGATGCGTGCTATTTTCAATATAGATCTGCGTGCAAGAAATCCGAATGTTTTTACCAAACTCAAAATTAATGATTTCATTTTTGCGACGAACACACATGCAGTGATGGACGGACAGACATGTTCATATTGATTCAAAATTTGAATCTCTGAATTTTCCTTCTAGTTGCAGCAGACGTCGGTGATGAATGAAAACGAAAATCCTAAGTGTGATATATGGCTAATTAGCTAAGAGTTTTGGATGGGCAAGCAAGAAGTGTTTCTTTATTTATGGGATTTTAATCAGGCACAGATGAAGAGATTGCGAGAACTGGGTGCTGCCGATTAAGACGATTTACAAAACCAATGTTAATCAATGGTTTACGTTTCTTGAGATATTTGCTTCTAGGTTTTCAATAATAAGTAACTGAGCATCCTCCATGTCTACACATTGCAAAGTTATAAGATGAAAATATGTAAAATTGGAAAACTTCTTACAAAATGGGCCTAAATTGTATTTAACCGCTCCGCAGGCCTGTATTTAATCCGTCACTTTTGATATAAGTAAGCATTCAGGCTCGCGTGTTCTTGCATGTGTGAAAATCTCTCTTTATGTTAAATGCTTTGCCAATTATTTATTGTAGGGCCTGCTCTGATTGCATTTTAAAAGCAGAAGAAAGAAAGGAAGAATGAAAGAAAAGAAAAGAAAAAGTAAAGTGTGATCATTTTCTTTTGTCGCCAGCAATTAAAACGACATCAAGGAAGAAGAATGAGAGATTTAAGCAAAATTTCCATTCCATTCCATAATCAACGAGACTCCCCATATACATATATATATATATATATATATATATATATAAAACATAGTTGCATGAGTAAAAAAGTTGTAATGTATGATGTAGTGGCTGATTTAACTTTAAATCATAGGCACTGTTCATTATGATTATTATTGTTATAGAAGAAACGCTAGCGAGAAGACATATGCACGATTACAGTGCATATACAAAGCCAATAATAACTAAAAGAAATAAAAACAACAACAACAACAACAACTACAACAAGAACAACGACAATAACATGAAAATTTATATGGTTACAAAAGATGCTGTGATTTATGCTCGTGCTATACGATGCGGCAATAATATTATGTGTATTAGGGAAAGTGCAACAACCAAAAAACTTTACTCGCATACGCACACATAAAACATTCCTTATTACTGCGGCAGTAGCAGGCGAAGTAGCTGCAGTTGCCGCCGCCGCTATACCATCACTAGCATATCATGTGTAATAATAAATCTATTTAAGTGTTTTTGTGGCACCAGCATCAGCATCAGCAACATTTTACAGTACACAGTATACAGTATAAGAGTAGTTTGTACAAGTTTATGAAAATAAAAAATTTCCAAAGTTGAATCTTGCAAATGGAAACAAACGGAACAAAATATTATAAAAAAAAAGAAAAAAAAAAAATCAAACAACAAAAAAAGGAAGTCTTCCTCCTCTCATTTCAATCTTTAGAAGCAATATTATCGCTATCATCATAAATGCTCCAGCAACAATTTGTTGTTTTTTGTCTTTTACTTTTCATATTTTGTCTTAAACGTTCAAGTGTTAAAAGAGCAACTTAAGTGTATGTCGGTCGGTCGATCTAATATAACCTCTTGCTTGGTTGAGTATATATATATATACATATATGGATATGTATTCGTTTATTTGATATTTCCACTACACTTTATTTATGACACACATATATGTCTATGTATTTCACGTAGGCATGCGTATATGTGTAGATGTGTGCGAGTATGCCACACGCAATTCGTTTACTAATATTGCCATTTGTTGAAGTGTTGTTGTTGTTGTTTCTTTTACTTCGCCAAGCTTCATTAATAATTTGTTCAGATTTTTATAGACTCATAAATGGTTTTATGTCACACACATATTAACAGCTTTAGCCGACGCAACAACAGCAACAACAGCAACAACAATAAGAAATAAAAACAGCAACAGTAACAGCGAGAGCAACCAAGGGAATACCGAACCAAAATCCATTTGTCATTTCAATGAAAGAAATGTTTTCGCTTCGTGAAATAATCAAAAAAAAAAAAAGAAAAAAAAAAATGCAAATTTTTTGAAAGAAATATTTTTTTTATAAATTCGAATAAAAAATGTTCCTGAAAAAGAGTTTAGTATACATAAAGTAATTTATAGATGATCTGAAAGAAATTACTAAGTTCTCAAATGTCTATGCTAAAATCAATTGCATTAACCAGTTAATTGCGTAAATTATGTTTTAAAAATCCATCAAACCGTCCGTGCATTGCGTCAAACGCAACGGACGGATTACCAATTTTGCGGAAAAATCAAAAGTAAAGCGAACAATATTTCCCTTTTATTATATAGTAAAATTAGCAAAAATATATTGTTATTAAAAGTTTAAAAATTTAAAAAAAAACTAATAAAATTCACAAAGAGGAGAAATTAAAGAAAAAAAAATTTCATATACGTATATATATATATATATTTATAAGATTTAGGAGCTCAAAGCTCAAACAAAGCTCAAGCACGAAGCGATACATTTTCTTCCTAACATCTTTTCATCCGTTGTCTTGTAAAGTATAACGCAATTGTTATATCACTTCTGTTCTCAAATCGCCCACTTTGTTATCATAATCAAGAAGGACTACCGTCAGTTTTCTTACTATACCTACACGGATAACTTCTACTCCAAAGAATTAAATTAAATTTGTTTTTTCCTTTAAAGCAGGCTTAGTAATACACGTTGATGAAATTTTGAGATTTTATAACCCCTCGGAATTTTTTACTGCACAGGAGCACACCAGTTAACTGGTTAAGTATCAATTTTGATGAGCATTGTTGTTGAGATTATTTTTAAGTGCACTCGGAAAATGAATAGCATTCATAGTAGTGTTCTTAAATCCTTAACACGTTCGCGGACATTAAAAATTTCACGGAGCTGCAAAAATAGACTGGCAATTATTTTTGAAACTAGTTGTAATATCCAAAATCTGATTATACATATATTATAAGAGTAGTCAGAACATCGTATTTTAACTGTTATATGAAATGAATGTTATAGCCTCCATGACAATATAGATCATATTTTTCAACTAGGATGACGTGAATACTATAGCTACATATATAGAACAAAAATTGGCTTTGAAATTTGAATGCTGTAGCACTCACGTCATTTTGCATCACTATGAAAATGAATGCTATTGCATTCACGTCCACGAACGTGTTAAATACCTCTGGCTTTAATCGACCTCTGACCACATATAGGAGACTCAAAAAAAGAAAAAAATACCGTGATTGGCAGTTATTTACATTATTATTAGATTGTAAAGTAAAGCGGGTCGATTTGCGATTAGTTCAGCTTGCCCAGATTCCCTATCACGGTCAGGTGTCAAAAGAGCTCAAAAGGCATTTACTTGTCGCAAAGAGAAAACCTAAAGACTCTCAAAGCAATATATCTACATATCGAATTTTTTTTTATTGCAAGAGCTCTTACGGATTTTAGGAATTCATCTGGCGATTTTACAGTTTAGCAACTTCCCTCCGTCGGCTAAAAAGTTTGTATCATTGTGAGTAACGTTTGCTTCCAGTGCACATTTCTGGAAAGTTTGTTTGGTCATATTCGCGTATATATATATATATATATCGCCTATTTTCGCCAGGTATCCGTCGAGACATTTTTCGTTCATGCTTAGCTGGGATTTTCATAAATATCCTAATACTTACCATGAAGATGTTCGTAAACCAGAGATGTGGCGAACGCGTTGACAACAAGCAATGCTCTAATCAACTTGTCTGGATAGTAAAAATTATAACAAAATTACAACAAATCATGATAAATCATTAATTATTGTGAAGCTTCGATCAGTTTTGTTTCCACTGTTCCATTGAAAGCCTTTGACCAAAGAAGCCGTGAAGTAAGTCCTAACTTGAGGTACAACATCCTGAGAACGTTGCTGCTACTTGCATATATTTCAGATTCATTTATTACAATGACAGCATCTTCTTTCAAACACCTTACTCAACCCATCCAACGAAGATGCTCGCAGTTATCACATCTTTGCATGACTTTGCGGTCATAATTCATAAAAATTCGTACATTTACCTTGAAAGAATGCTTCAAAAAGCTATCCACTCTAATGGTTTCGGTACAAATTCCAAAGTTTTGTACGTACTATGAAAATCGCATCAAAGCGGGCCAACATTCACTCTATAAAGTTATATAAGATCAGTATATGCTTTACTGAACAAAGTGTAATGTTGTAAACGCGACATCCTTTTTAAACTACTTCCAATGTTTAATTAATTAATTCCTCATATGCCTTTGAACAAAGTTACCATTCACACGACTTGAACCAGAAGTATTTTTGGAAGAGATGAAGAATAAGCAGATGGACAGGAGGACGAGGAATTCCTGAAACAGGAAATACTTTGTAACTACATTCAGCTTAGATCCTTTGTAGTTTTCGATTCAATTTCCATTTGACTAGAAATTCTTTCCCACTTTAGAAAAATGTGTGTGTGTGTGTGTGTGTGTGTGTGTAGAGTA
This sequence comes from Glossina pallidipes, assembly GCA_000688715.1. NCBI lineage: Eukaryota > Metazoa > Arthropoda > Insecta > Diptera > Glossinidae > Glossina > Glossina pallidipes. The sequence continues at coordinate 32,676 of KK500286.1, forward strand.
ATTTTACCTTTTTTTCTTTCAATTATTAAAATAAAAGATTTATGGAATTTTGATAATTTGCTAAATATTTGGTATTTTTTTCTTTACATGTAATTGATTTTTATTTATACTATTTCTTTATAATGATTTCCTCCTTAATATTATATAACATTAGTTTAACATTACTGCTATTTTACTATTAATATTATTGTTATTATTATTATTATTATTATTATGTAATAATGTTTTTTTTTGTCTCGTTAAGTGTGTGTACATAGACTATTAATAATAATATGAAATTTAATAAAAACTATTTAAACAATTTGAACATTTCCAAGTAATTACAGCTGCCATGATTATGATACATCTGTATAAATACATATATCTATCTGTATACCTATATATTATATATTTTTTTTATATTAAATATATTTCACTGATCACGTGTATGTATGCAAAAGTCTTCAAATTTTTAGAGTTAAAGATAATCAGAAAAGAAATTGCATTCAGTTTGAATCAAATCTGTTCAGAAAGCGCACAAAAGTACACAAAAGTTATTCGCTCCAGATGGATAAGCAAATGAAAAAGGAAATATGACTGCAAGAACATGTCCCTTATGCGAAATGTATGTACGTAAGTACAATTTGGACTTCTGAAAAATTCGTTTAACAAAGAAAAATTTTCACTCAACGGTCCCTAGTGGGTAGCAAGAGGCATATCGTTACTTTCTTTTGTAAACAGTTGCGATATTGCACCTTAGAGACGGATCACACATGTTTATAAACTGACATATGGCCAAAAATGAAATATGCACACAGTTTCGGCTGTCTGTCGGAGCTTTAGTCATAGCGAAAACTCCAACAAATGAATGTCTAGGCGCACACATCCGCACACAGATGTGGGTAAAGTTAATTAGAAATATATATGTTCCGTGCATGCTACGGAATTTTATATTCGGAATGACAAACATGCATAAGATTGCAATGATACCGAAATCGGCTGTTGATCGTGCGATCTGCAAATCAAGTTATTTGAAATTCTCGTAAATATAAAATGAAAATATTATAATCGAGCAAGGCCGGCCATTAGATATCCTACACCACTTCACCTAGTGCAGGTATTCACTCGTTTTGGTAATATTACACAAAGTAGTGCTTTTCATGAAAGTCTACCTATTGGACGATGCCCAAAATATCATATGATCCAAATTTAGCAAAATTACTTATTAGATTATATTTCAGCGCCCGTCATAGACTTTCTCTTGATATAAGGGCTTGCTCTTCACTATAACCCCTATACATGCTAGGATTCAAAAAAGTAGACCTATGTGATCCAAATTCCCTACCGTTCATTCTTGTGCTAAATTGCTACTATGTTGATCAATTTTCATCATCAAATATTAGAATTCAAAACTTTTTCTAAAGCGGTTACTATTCATAAGAAATCTTGCAGGGAACGTGGTCGACGAAAAACATCCATGCGGTTCAAGCTTGCTTCACTTATTATTCATGTCAAGGATTACATTTCCTGAGGATTCTCATATGCGGTGATAACCAAGAAATAGATCGTGTACGTCGTCCAAATTCGGTTAGATTGACTTCTTTGTTAATTCACTATTATCAACTAATTTCCATGATGAATTATTAAAAATTATACCGTTTTACTAAATAAAGATTCAGCTTTCGTAGGAACGATTACATGAGAGAGGGTTTGAAAAGTTGCCCCGGCTCAATCAAATTTTTCACAGTAATTTAAAATGTCCAAGACATGCTTTACAGAAAGGTCCGAGCGCAAAACACGTTAGTGTACCAAATTTCATCAAAACATCTGAAAAATTGAGACCTGTAGGTTGAACACACATATATACGAGCAGACATCGGCGGTATAGATGCATAGATCGAACCTGATCGACCTCAGATTGAATGGGAAAATGCTTCTGAATCGATCCGCATAAAAAAAGGCAGGTCCATCTTAAGTCTTTGTGGGCGCTATATAGGTCCGCACAAACTTAATAGATTCCATATCACTTTTTATAAAGCAAGCTTAATCCTGTTATCGGCAAATGCATACACCTATGCCGCGCTTTTTGCACCAGTTTTCGCGCAAGATCTTAAACAACTTTGACTTTATCTGTTACAAATCCTCTTTTCACTGCTTTCTCTCTAAACTAAGTCTAGTAAATGATGTAATTAGACGACTTTGGTTGCGGGTTATTTATATTCAAAATTTCGCACAATTCGTACCGATTTGTAACCGCGATCGAGTAATGAATAATCAACCACTTTTCTTCGAATATATCCAACCGCAATTACCATCGAGTAATCGAGAATTTTTTTATACCAAGAGGCTATTTTTTGTAAGCCGTTAAAGTTCGTGTTTACCCATTGAAAAGTCTGCACTTTTGATTAAAGAGAGTCAGCGTTAGGTAGCGCATTTCAAATACCGCTAGACGTAACTATACCATAGCAAAGTGGAAAGGAATTGATAAACACTGGATCGATCCACGCAAACTTGACACTATACGGAAAGCATTTTAATGCTGTACCTTTTAAATGAAATTTTGAAACATAATAAGATATATGGACCCCTACGCTGCTTCTAAATTCGGATTCCATACAACATACATCGAAGTTGACTACAATTTCTTCCTTGTGTTACCTGGTTTGGGTGAATGCAACATGAGTGCATCAAGTGCTATTGTTGAATATCTATAATAAGTGACGAACGATGCACAAAAATATGTACACATGTACATAAACGTAATCAAAGAAATTCATTTAAAAAAAAAAAAGAAAAAAAACTTAAGAAATAGAAATTGTTTTCATTTCTTGTAATTTTTTTTTTTTAAAGTATAATAATTTATATAATAATTATATATAAATATCACATAATAAGATGTTAAGATATTAACAAGTATTCGATTTTTGTCTTTTTTTTTTGTTTTGTTTTTTTTTTTTTTTTGCTTATCATATTTACTTACGATATTTTATGCGAAAAATGTTGAAAAAAATGATTTATATTGCAGTTTAACATTATTCTGCTGCCGACATACCTACAAACATATATTGCACTGATGATGAGAGAGAGATAACGAGTAGATTTCCAGAGAGCAAGCGTGATGCTTTAAAAGTGAGAGAGACTTTACGGTATTTGCCCATTCATACGCATTTCCAGTTCTTCTTCTTCCTTAGTTAATGGCACCGTAGTATGATTGTATAAACCCTGAGCCATTAATTGTAAAGCTAAAGGATTTTTAGTACCAGTCGATTTTTTAATTTTCGCCCGTTTATTTTGGAACCAAATTTTTATTTGCGCCTCATTTAAGCCCAATTCGGAACTTAATTGTTGACGTCTACGTTCAGTTAGATAACGATTCTCATTGAATTCACGCTGAAAAAGGCAAAAAGAAAAAGTATGCAGCGTTTTAAAAAAAAAAATGCCAAGAAAATGCTAAGAGCGAAACTAATAATAAAAAGGAAAGTAAAAGCAATGTGTTATCAAGCAAGCAGACGTTCGTTTATAATTGCGGTTTGAGGACTCAGGTCATAGGATTTGAAATATTTCAACTAAAAATTCTCTTTCATTGCCCTTATCTCTGGGTGGTATAGTACTCATGCATATAAATATTTACTAAACATTGAATGCAAGCAAATATTACCAAAAGATTGCTTAAGGCTTGAGATATTAAAACGAAGCCATGTATTACCTTAAGCCAAGGAAAAAAAAACATAAATTTCCAATTCGTTATGTTCATCAAAACCGAGACAGATGATCAGATATGCTATGCGTACATAGGCGAAATAATATATATATATGCGTAAGTTGAACAGAGTAAAGGAACAACAACAAAAAGGTATAAGAAAAACATGTCAATACGAAATCAAAACGAATTGTGAATGAGGGGCACTATGTTAGTTAGCACTATGCTAGAAGTGCCTCCTAATACTGAGGAGATTGTAACTTACCTTTAAACGCGCCAACTGTTCACTGGAAAAGGCAGTACGTGGCCGTTTCTCATCGGAATTCTTGTCTTTGGGTTGTTTTGGTCGTCGATAACGTGGTCCTGTAATCCATAATAAATGTGAAAAAAGAAAATAAATAAATTTTTTTTTTCTTTTTTTTTTTTTTGTTGTGTTTATTGCGAAGAAATATTTCATTAATTGTTTTATTGTCATACACGTATGTATATATATATAGATATATGCTGTGTTTTGAACCGTAGAACCATGCAAAACGATTGAAAATGAAAACCTGTTTGCAATTTTAATGAGTATTTGAACAGTTTACATAGAAATATGTACAATGTACTTCTTGGTAAGCGGCTTTATTATTTAAACGTTAATAACTCTAACCATTTAATAAACATTGACATATGTTTGTCTTTTATGCGCATACATTCATTTTTCATTATTAAATAATGATTAGTTTATTAAACGTTCAATAGAAAAAGTGCCGCCATTTTAATGGAAGGACAGGTGTCAACTTATTAACGTGGAAACATTAAACATAAAAAGACTCAAGTAGCAAGCAATCGAATCCGTTCTAGTATAGTATAAATATATATGTTTATATACATATATACATATATACATATATATACATATATATATATATATATATAGGTATATTTATAATTATTCGATTAAGTTTAAAGTGAATACAATAAGAGTATGATATGTTTGCTTTTCATTTAAAAATACATTTTTATATATATATGTGTGTGTGTGTATTTCATCATTAACGGATGCATTGATTTAATTAAGTATTACTAGATAAATCGCTTAGTAAATGTGTGAAATTTAGTTAGCGATTCGAGAAAAACGAATAACATTAGGTTTGCAAATAGTATCCGCCGATTCTTTAAGGGATTAAATTGAAGGGACACTATAAGAAAATGCTAAGAATTACTTTACCAATGGCTACGTCTACTACTTCTCTCATCTTTTATTCAGAATATGAATTGACTGCGATACGCATAACTGTTTCTTTAAAGCTATCGACAAAATGGTCCGCACTTAGTGTCATCTTACGAGTAGTTTGAAAAAAAAAATAAATCATCCATTTAAACCAATGCCGGAAAAGGAACATCTGCTGATAACAGTATGCAAAGTAGGAGATTCCAGGCAAACATTTCCTGAGCGAGGTTTTCTATCTGAGGCCGGAATTCTTTATACTGAAAATTCTTGGTATCATGATTTTTATTTCATTTCTTTTCTTTGGAATACCCCTTAATATACCATCACCACCATCCATCCGTCCGTCCAATAAAGGACGCCATGAATATTCAGGCTTATCGTCGACGTTAACGGTTCGCCTTCTATGCGGTTTTCTCTCTCTATCTGGTTATTTTGACTTCGAATGTCCGAATTTAACGGTGCTTTCCTTCTTATTAAGCAACAAAAGGAATGTTTCCCAAAGTGGCCGTTTTTTGTCACAGAGAACTACACCAATTCCAACTTGCGCGCTTTGTACACTCTCCGTTAGGAAAAGGCGATTATACTGATTATCTTAGACCGATTTAGTGTAACTACCAAGCATACTTATATGACACACGTGGTACGCGGTGCATAAGCGTAAGCGTTTCACTTCTTAATCATAAAAGGCCTTTCACTACTAATTGAAAAACTAGTGTAACAGAGTCCCTTTTTATGATAGATGAATACTTCAGTTCATTCTCCTTTAAGTTTATTTCCAGCTAAACTAATAGATAACTATTCAACGAAGTGCTTTGTGCATTCCCAACAACTGCTGCAGTGACTTTTTCCGGCGACTTTGACTCACCTGCTGAGGATTTGAGTTATCCCGACTTTGTTCGAAATCTTAGTTAAGTAACCTCGAAATTCATGGTCCCAATTTATTTTATTCTTCCGAAAAGGACTCAATAGCAGTTAAAAATGCCCAAATGCTTCTTCTTTTCCAGGCCATATGTTTTTCGAGTTCGATTTTCTCTCTAAAAGCGTTCAATATTGTGTCAATAGTGTTCTAAAACTACTTTTTGTTATCCGTAAGAAAAAAATTAATATTTCCTCAACTCGTCCGATCTTCTGCTATACCTCCTCCTGCTTATTTATTTATGTATTCAACAAGACTTGACACAATTTAATCGCTACACTTTAAAACGTAATACTAGCCCGATCTGATTAAATTGCTGCTAATTAGTCGATAGATCAATTGAAAACGCTTTCTGCTTAGTGTTCATATAAAAGATGCGTACAGATGACGAACTTTGTAAAATGTAGATTTTTTATGGCTTCGTAAATGTCGTTCTTTGAAATTCTCAACTAAGTGTGTAGCGGACATTTTAAACCGTCATATATCAATTGTTCATATAATACAACGGTATAAAGCTGATATACTCGAAGCGTATGGAAGTAAGATAAAGCAGAAATTATTACAGAAGAAAGTTGTGTTAGTACTCATCTAAAGCAAGGTATAAGCATCGATGTATGTTTATGGCAACCGAACTTTTAAATTCATTTACTTGACGCTTGAACTGGAGGCGCGATGGAACAAAAGATGTTGTTTCTTAAACGAGGATCAAGAAAAGCATAAGAGGGAATTTCTAAGGTATGCTAAGCTAAACTAGACTGACGCTTCAAGTTGCATATGAAAAGTATTTGATGGGTTTTGTTTTCCAAATTTCCACGCTTTGTTATTTGCCTCATTTGCCAAATCGATTAACTCCATAAAATCAGTGAAAAGCGATAAAATTATTTATTTACTTTTTTTTTACACTGTGTGCGTTCAATAACGATAGAAAGTGTTTTAACTAAATGATTTGTTACAATTTTTTTTTTTTAATTTTATTTAATGGCTAAAAAAAAAAATCATTTATTATTGTTTTTACTGCTTCGTAGTGGAGAAATTTCTCTTCAATATTTGCCTTTAAGAGACAATCAATTGCTTTGACATTAAAATTTTTAAAAATTTAAAAAGTGAAGATAATCGATTTCCGAAGTGAAACATTCATATGTTATGCTTTTACTATTGTGTGTGTAAGTTTGTGTATAACTAAATGAAATAGTTGAAGAAATTGTTGTATCGATATAGTGAGTGTATTATATATCAAATATCATACGGTGCTAAGCAGCGAAGCGTTATTATATTCATCACAAAACATAAATAAAATAAAACTTTTTTTTTTTTATCATCTCAAGTTTCCCATCACTTCTTGGATTGATTACACAAACACTAACATCTTTTAACTATTTTTCCTAAATTCAATCTGCTTTGAGATTTCGTTTGAAGAAACTGAACGTTATTTAATGTAACATTTTAGGAATAAAATTAATTTAGTACGCGCCTCAATAATTCAGATATGTCAAGAAAAGATTTATATCACTCTTAAGGTCTCGCTAAGGTCTTGCTCAACAATATCTTTCTATATACCTCTCTATTTAATCGTCTTCTTAGCTATTTATTTTCCTATCTACCTGTTTACCGTCCAGATCTTCTCTCTATTATTGAGTCTTGCTGGCTGCCTATTAATGAAATTCTCGAATTTACGGAGATTGATGACGAAAACCCACTTCTAGTATGAATTATGATAAACGATTTTCGAAAATATGGCTTGAAAGTTATTTGGATCAACACATTAGTCGGAATTTTTAAAAGGTCTTTGGCAACAACTTATCAACTCTGCTAATCAATATATTCTTCGGAATCTTAAAAACCCATTTATATATATATATATATTATACATATATATACATATATATATATATATATATATATATATATAAATATATATTAGTGGGCTTTGCTGCGCTTGCTTTTATGATGTTTGTTGCAAAACTTGTGTTTTTAAAAAGAGTGCCATGAAAATTATTTGTCTGACTAGGTCGGGGCGAAATTGCTTATATATAAATATTTTCAATTTCCCAAGCGTAGTAATAAAATGAGAAAAAAAGCAATGAAAAAGAAAATTACAAATATTTTATAGCTACAAAGCGGCATTTCTTGGCAAAATTAGAGATTCTCTCTATTCCACATATGCTCAAGTCTGTAGACTTATGTAATTCACCGCATATTGAGTACCCATTACTTTTTATCGTTTAAAGTCTTCTGAAGTTTTATGATTCTGTATTCAATTTTCTGATTTGTTTTTGTATCTAAGATTTTATCTAAATATTTGCTTCTTGTGAATAGTGACGTAAAAAGTCAAAGATATATAAGCGGTTTGTACATATAAAACATTATATACATACCAGGAGAAGGTCAATTCACGTTAACATTGTTTACGTAACAAGCAAATATAAATTCGGAAGATATTATTAAGTATATATTTATGTAACTATGTGTTTGTCCGTCCATCTATTATTGTTTATCTGTATTTTTTCGTTGAGTTTGTTAAAATTTTTTCAATTTATATAGAAAATTAAAAGACAGGCATATACATATATATTAATGGATCGAAAATGAGCGTTTTATACCCACATACGAAAACCAAAACGTCGCCAAAATATCATTTCCTATAGTTCCATAGTAAATGTTAATTTAAATTTAAAATTTAGTATTAAAATTTTAAGAAGAAGATAGCCTTAGTGAGTACTCAAAATTCGTTCCACAGCAAATCTATTTAGTTACTTGTTGAAGTTACTTCAAGCATCATTAATAAACAAATTTCTATATGTAATAAAAAAAAAAAAAAAAAAAAACGACAACAAAAGCAATAAAAATGTTATAAGCGTCTTTTACACTTTTAAGCTCTAATCATTGCCGAACGTTAAAACAATGTATGATTTCTGAGCTACTGTGCACACAGTTAAGTGAGTTTCCAATTGATGGACATGGTTATGGGTAATTGAAAAACCATAAAATGATTGAAAAAATAAGTGAAAACAATTTTTACTTAAAAGACGAGGGCAGTTCATTATTTTTAATTTTTTCGAAAAGTTTAAGACCGCATTCTTTATTTTAAAAACATTTTTTAGACCTTTTTTTTTTAATTTAGTTTTTTAATGAAATGCGAAACAAAAAGTTGCTTACAAGGGAAAAACTATCAACGGTTTGTTTAAAAAGCCATTTAAACCCATAAAAAAACACTTAAAATATCAATTAACACTTTAAGCAAGAAATCTATATGTAACGAATAGCGCCCCCAAGCAAATGATTACAAAAATAATGTAAGAAATTATGATGAGGCAAACGAGCTATTTTATCACTCAGCATCTTCGTTTAAATGGTATTCTTCTTCTTCTTCTTCTTCTTCGGCTTCAAACGGCTAAATCGTTATTCATTGATATTTTGACTTTTTATTTCTGTTTTCATGTTTTTTGTTTTCCTCCACGAAATAAATTTAATTTACAAACACACACAGCTCAATGCTTTGTACACTTACCCGAACTAGGACGATCACTGTAACGGGTACAAAATACCCACGCGGGCCACATTTCATTTTTGCTCGTTTCCGAATTGGTTGTCGAACCCGTCTCGGAACGTGTATCATCTGAGGATTCCATGCCCGAATCACGGCTTATTGCAGATGGTGCCGTAATCGGCTGGGGGCTGATACTTTTCGTGACCAAGCGGGCGGAAGGTGATGAATTTACGCTTGAGCTATTATTGTTGGCTATTACTGTTGCTGGTGGGCTATTGAGACTGGCTTTGGCTAATGTTAAACATAACGATGGGGAAGGTGCGGTAGAAATAGAAGAAATGGCAATAGATGAGGCTGTTGAAGGTATGGTCGAGGCATTGGTGCTGTTAATGGCTAAATTGGTTGAGGCGGGTTGGCTAACAGATGTTTGTCCAATTTGTGATACAGTTTTACACAAAGACCCCAAAGCGGATTTTTCCAAACACGGATTGCTTGCATTGCTGACATCTGTAGGCTTTGCTATGGTAGGTGGCAAAACTCCACTACGTCGCATACGGCTTTGCAATATTTCTTCATGTATGCGCGGGTAGGCTGCTGGATTAAAACAATTTAATATATTGGCACGTTCGATCATCATAGCTGCTGTAGCAGCAGCAGCGGCAGCTTGTTGTTGTCGGCTGAATTCCAAGAGGTCTACGCGTGTGAAGGCGGACGGTGTAGCCGTAGCCGCTCGAGCATGATCAAATGGACGAAAAATGCTTGCCGGATTTGAAGCAAAAGGAGACTTTGTTGTCTGTCCGTCTACAGCTACTTCAGAAGATTTATTGTTATTATTATTTTCACTGCCGCCATAGCGATCACTCAAAATATTCGATATAGAAAAAGCCAGGGCAGGTTTACTGGACTGTTGATGAGCCGGCGGTGGTAAACGTTCCTCGTCCACATCATCAACATCAATATCGTCATCCTCATCTTCGGTGACATTATTAGCATTGTTTATGTGATCGTCAGTGCCATTAAAACTGTCACCCATTATAGAATCGTTTTCTTCTTCTTTAATAGTCATCGTAGAAGCTGGCGTCGACGACGAAGTTGAGTGTGTTCCGGGCGATAGACTTAGGCGCTGGTGTAAGGCGATATCGTAGTTGGCATGAGGCAAAGGGAAAGCACTGGCGGCAACCAATTGTTGTTGATGTAATTGCTGTAATTGTTGCAATTGTTGCAAATGCTGCAATTGCTGTTGCTGATATAAAGAAGCAGCCACTGTGTGCGGTAACATAGTGGCTGTGACAGCCGTAGCAGTATCCGCTTGCGATAAACTCATGTCCAAAATCCTGGAGGGCAGCGCGGAACAACTTTGTGTTGGAGGTGAGTGTGGCAGGCCTGGCGGACTTGGTGCTGATTGTGGGCTGCAGCGATCCTCTAAGGCCATGGGCAATCTTAGTTTATAGCACTATCGAATGTTATAAGTTTTCGTACACGATATAAATTTTTTGTAATACTCTAAAGACCACTAATACATACACAATTAAAATTTCAAATAATTTTCGGTCGTCCAAAAATTCTTTTTTTTGCTATTAAGTATTTAAATTTTTTTTCTTTTTATTTTATATTTTAGTGTTTTATTTCGTTTTTTTTTTTTTTTTTTCGTCTATATATGCATATATATTCGATATATACAAATGCACACACGTCCGTAGTCGATGAAGTCAACGAGTAAATTAACTAATCACCGTAGTTTAACATTTACAACAAGTTAACACACTCGTATAACCACCACATACTCACACCATTTCTCTTGCTTATGCAAGAAAGAGATGTTTTATTATTTGTTGCTATCCGTTAAATAGCCGTAGTCAAAAGGAGGAGGCTAACTGAAATGTGCGACGTTGACAATCTCAGCATTTGATGCTCTGATGATGAATATTTATTTATATATATTTTTTTGCTTGCTTTTTTCATTATATACACAGGCGAGATGTTTACTTTATTGAGAAAGTTAAAGTATACCGTTCACAAAGCTAGTCGTGTGTGACACTTACAGATGTCACCTGTAATCTGACAGCAGACGTTTTACCAAGTTTGATGTTTAGCAGCTTTGAAGATGATGGTGATGGTCTCTGCCTATAATATACATGTACAACGCAAGAGCAGTTTCTAAACATACACAATACGGCAATACTAGCAACAACAACCTTCATCAATATAATATTTTGTCTTCTTTTTTCCGCAAAGCCACCGTTGCTTAAAAAAAAACACATTGGCACAAACATACAACAAAGACTCAGAGCTTGTTAAAGCAGCTTATGACTCTATTAAAAAGAGCTGACAGTTCTCATTTAATTTATACATATTTCAAAGCGTATATGAAGATCTCTTTTTATCACTTAAGCGAATGCCAACGAAAGAGATAGAATAGTATTTCAAGAGGTGTGGTCTTTATATTCTTTAGAAGTTTTATATATTTATCTCTGTTTGATACGTAGCAAGAGGTACGAAAAGAGTGTCTTGTTGTGTGTTCTTTTAGACAACAACTCAATTAAGAAGATTTCTTAACTTAAGCTCTCTCCCTCTCTCGTAACAACTCTCTGAGAATTATTTACGTTATTAAATTCTCTGCGAGTAGAGTTGTCTTCCTTTTTCTTGCATTTGCGCCATAAAAGTGAAGTTAAAGTTGAGAATTGAGAATCATCATGCTCTCACATTATATGCACATGTATTAATTCCTATCAATTTTCTGAGAAACATTGGTTTTACTAACTCACAAAGCGGTTGTGGTTGTTGTTATCGTTATTTTTTTTTTTTTTTTTTACGTTTTAACCGCGTAGCGTATATTATCCTTGTTATTAATATTGCATTTATGGTTTTTTTTTCTTTATTTTTTATTTTTTGAGGTGGAGTTAATGTAGCTGTTTTTGCTTTTTGTATATTTTCATATAAAAATGAAAAAGCTTGTCAAAGTAATCATCATTTAAAAAAATGTGATGGTTTTATTTACTCAACAATAGAAATAAAACGTGATCATTTAATTATCATCATATTATTTTTTTTTAAATTTCAAATTAGTTTGTATAATAAATTAGGAGTTTTAGATTAAAAAAAACCAATACTTAAACACTTAAAATTCTCGATATTCTATTAAAGTCACTTGACAGATTTAATGGAGAATATATGAAATTTAAGACCAAATATTTATGAATTATTGAGGTTTATGAATCTGAATCTATAGTGAAGTTGTAAAGCAATTTTTTTGTCTGTTTGTTATTATACTTTTTAATTGTTAACTTTATTAACTTCCGCTAAGGAGTTAGCAGATGCAATGAAGCGTTAAACTATTGTTAGAAAGTCTGATATCAATTTAAAGGTTGAGACACGCATAAGTTTATGATGTGCTATTACAAAACCAATTATCAAAACAGACAAACGGATGGTAGGAACTTCAATCTTATTAGACGTGAAAGCGAATTTCAAAATATCTCCGTCTTTTTATATAAAAAATGCAGACATATCTCTGCCAAATTTCTCTTTTTCATGGTTTTTCTTCCCAATTTTAGAAAATCAAGGGCATTTTTACATTTGCAATATTCACCAAGAAATGTATTTCCCTATCATAGGAAGAGCAAAACACGCATTTGGTGCTTATGCCGTATATATCATTATCTTATACAGTTATAGCTAATTGTAGAAGCTAAAAATAATGTTTACCACAATTAGCACTTTTGTATTTTTGTATACGTGACTTTGGTATTTGATTTAGTTTGATTTGCATGTGACAATAACAAGAGTAATCAAAAATTTATAAACCAAAGTTTAAAAGTTTCAATAAAGTTTGAAGGCCATAATAAAAGAAAAATGAAAAAAAAAACCAATTGCTAATTGTGAAATGATCCGTGAATTGGTCTAGACGATTTCCGAACTTAGCCAAACATCGCATTAGCTATTTTTTATTTTAGAGTCGCATTCGTGAACTTTTGAACAGACACACAAATCCAGCCATATCGAATTCCACTAATTATTCTACTAAAGATGTACAAATTCAAAGCGATCCATAGATAGAAACATATGGATCATGTATACCACTACATATCCAACAAACAAAAAAAAATAGACAAACTGTTTGCTAGCACTACGTTAATTTACCGTATGCAGCGTATAGTTTTGAGTTTGAAAAAATATGATATCTTCAGGCTGCTTCGTATCTTCTCTAAGATGCATTTCATTATTTTGCGTCAACATAATATGGACAAATTTATTGTAGAAATAATATGAAATAAAACAAGTAAGAAAATTGTATTGGGTCGCGACCACATCTTTTGTATTCATCACCGCGATCCTAAAAATGGGATAAGAACTAACTTTTCATGCTCTATAATATTGGGTGGGTGCGAATATGATTTTTTCGATTTTCAAAATAGAGTGCAAATTTTTATGGAGCACTTGTGTTGCACTTTATGAGTAACAGGCGAAAAACACGGAAATCAAAAGTGTTCACTGGTTTTGTTTGGGTCATTTTCAATTTCTTTTACAAGGCGATATCTTCATTTTTGCGAACAGGAAAATGCTTACCACAGAGACGGACAAATGGACAAGTGAACGGACGGACATGCTTATGTACATTCTGCATTTGAAGCTGGCCAAGAATTTATACACTGCTAGGAATTTTCGAAGCTTGCTTGTGTGCCTTATAAAGTTTTCGAATAACATAAAATTATGACACACCTTAAAATTGAGTAGGCGTGGTCGATTTTTAACGGTTACGTAGAGGTACCACAATTTGGTCTATTGAGTTTACGTTCAAATTTTTGTACGTTTATCTGCTGTCGTTAATGAATAATAAGCAGAAAACTGGTTTTTAATTCGTTTTGAAAAACCGAGATACTCCCACTTTGTGTAGAACTGTCGGCGTTTCCTGCGACCGATTTAGCCCGTTTTCATTAACAAGCAGCATGCCAGAACTTCCAATGTGGAGGAAAATGTTTACAACAGACATTACACAGAGGGACGGACGTGCAGACGGACAGACGTGCATGCTTAAATCGACTCAGAATTTAATGCTGATCAAGAATATGTAAATTTTGAGGGGTCTCTGACGCTTCCTTCTGCGCGTTGCAAACGTTTTGACGAAATGATACTTGATGGGTATCGCAAATAATAATCTAAAAACGCATCAAAAAGAAAACAAGCCCTAGAATTAAAAAAAAAAAAAAAAAAAAAAAAAGAAAATACAAATGTAATATTATTGTCTACACTATTAATTTCTCGGCTATCGGCTTTTTAATTGTAAAATAAGCTAAAATCAAGAGCTAATTAAAGCTTTTACTTATGGTTCACCTACATAGCTGCTTAAAGCACAATCGAATTCTACAAAGAGTATATAAAAATGGTAAAATTAAATTTTATTAATTAATAAATGCTACAGTCACAATAAATTGTTATTAACGTTGCTGAGAGCTACCCAAGCTGTCAATAAATATTTGAAATATTAAATAGAGTAACAAAATTTGAGTAAGTTATTCCCAAGCACGATATCTACTTATTACGAATCTAGTGCATAACGCAATTATAAAAATTATTGATTTTCAGAATGCATGCATTTAAGGAAATGTTTAAAATTTTTATTAACTTTATACTTGTAACCATTATTTCAAAATTTATCATAACTGATTTTTCGAACAAGTCGATTAATTATAATAAAAAGCCTGCGAAATTACTTCCATAGTAATATTTCCAAAAAAAAAGCAAAACCTGCTTCGTGACTATTCATCCAATGAAAAAACAGTCTGCAAATAAATTAAACTCTTTTCGACTAATTTGCAAATACTTAAAATACTTTCAAATCTCTTATTACATTTTACCATTAAAAGGTATGGTCAAAGCGGTTAGGCCTACGCGCAGTTGATAGCGTTACGGCTATAGACGTTTTCATTAGACACCCCTATAAGTTATTTTTTTTTTTACAGCTTATATAACTACATTAAAAAATTCGAAATGCAACTTATCACTTCCACCATAAGCGAAAATTCGTAAGAAAATGTTTGATCATAAGATTTATCGCTTCTTAAAATGTGCTTTATTCCACGCAACTAACTATCCAACCACTCAAACAATCTTTATAAGAATCATAATTTAATTGCTTACCTAAGAGAATATGTATGTATAGAGTTTTACATGTCCATACGTAATTATTTACATTAAGAGCTAATATATGACATATATATTAAACTACATGAACAAAAAAAAAAAAAGTTCATTTATTATTGAAAAGTTAATTTTCAGTATGTTCACATAAGCACCGCAAGAAGAACAATAACTATGTTTAAAAAAAAAATTATTAAAATACGATAACATTGTGAGAGTAAAAGAGTAAATGAAATGGCTATAAACAGCAACGGCGGACAAATACGTATAGAGTCAGCCATTAAAAAATCTTAAATAAAAATAATAGAAATCTTATATATTCTGCTCGCACACATTTCCCCTCCTAATGTCATTTAACTACTGAAAGTTGAAAAGAGACACAAAATACTCATTTTCGAAAATTCGAAAATTGCAAAATGAGGGGTCGTAACTTCGAATACATGCACCACCAAAACGTTGTTAATTGAGATGAGCATGAAAAAGAAAAAGACAAAGGCAGTCGACTTCTTTATATCTAATTCTATCCGTTTCATTTTCGCATTCATTTCATTTGATTCCCAATAAGATATCCTTGCTTAAGTTTGATAGTTGGATGGTTCGCTTGAATGAGGAATATGTTGAGTTTATTAAAGCGCATATCTTATAATGGCTGATATTTTTTTACATTTCAACTAATTTCAATTTTATTCAGCCGTCGGAAAAAATTTATAATAAAAAGCAAAATATCTTAATATAATTATTTATTTTACATGTGAAGAAAAGCTAAGAAAATCTGTGATTGAAAGAAAAGCAAAAAAAAAAAAATGCCCACAATAAGCACAATTCCTTCTTTTACTTTTAGTCGGCTAAGATCGGCGGAATAGAATTAATTAATTTGATAATATTTTCTGACATTTTTTTCTTTTCTAATTTTGTTTTTTGCCGTTGTGTGATCTTTGCAAAATATCTCACACAGAAAGTTTCTCGGTATTGTTTTGCATTTGATTGACTCTTGCGTATTTCTCATTTATTAATATGCAATAATATCTCTGCCAGTGATTTTTTGAAAAAGTAAATCTGATATATTAAATATAGAAAGTAAACGCAGCACAATGAATGACATAATTGAATTTAATGTTCAAGATTGATTTTAATATTCAGGGCAAAGGAGTAACTGTTACCTTTACCCATGGAAGAGTAAAATGCATGCCGAAGGTCTTATCTTTTAAGCACTACACTTTTTTAATACTTACTCTGTCATTCCAACGTTGCGAAAATGTACTTAATAAGTGAAACGCCACAAGTCATGACATGTTTCGAATCTTTTTATCATAATTTGGACGATAAGTTTCTCATCCCACAAGATTGTACGCTTAGCGACATTTTTTCACTTCACCTCCATAATACCCCCCCTTTACCCCTTTTACGCAATATGAGAAATTTTTAAAATCAAACAAACAAGCGAAGGGTCTTCAAGTCATTAAGTATCAATTGGCGTTACAAACCAAATAACTGATGATATATATGTATACCAGCATGTAGCTAATAGAAAGAAATCAATTCATTTTGTTCGTTCTTGATGCGCATTTCCATTTCGTTTAATGGCACTATGGATAACGGTAAAGGTTTGCCATTCATTGCAACCTTACGGGCACTTTTCGTACAAAACAACCCCTATTTTGAAAATTGCATAAATTTTGTTGAATATTTTGAAAACAGTTGCGGTGGTACATTTGCCACAAGAATATAACGCGTATTTTGTTTTCGTTTTTTTTGTTTTCTTATTTCTTTATTTGTATCGTTATTTATGTAAATTGTTACTGACGTTGTTGCTTTTTAACACCATCCGTTATGGTCAATTTTAGTGTGAATGTGTAAATTTTTGTTTGCACATTTGTTTAGCGTTATTGCGTTTTTCGTCGTTATCAGGCGTTTTGTTTAAAAGTCGTTGCCGTCGTCTTTAGAGATTTATTGATTTATATGTATATCGTGCTGCATGCAGCTCGCTTAGAGCTAATGATTGGATTTTTCGTTTACTTTTTCATTTTGCAATTACTTTAATCTAGATTAACTCAACTCACGGGCATTTGAAACGTTGAAAATATTTAAGGAATGTAAACGTATGTATGTAAACAAAAGACTTTAGCAACAAACTTGCCTGTTGTTATATGTAATTAATATGAAACTTTGGAGTCTGGAGAGAGGGGGCAGGGGGGAGGGGGGGGGGTGGCAGAGCAAACGAACTACTGATGGAGATGAAAAGAGATAAATAATTGAATTTGATTAATTAAAAAACCCGAAAAGGAACATAAATGGATCTCAAATATGTTGCCACCGTTTAAAAGCGAACCATATCTGATGATAATAAGGCCCGTCGTCCGTCAGCTTAAGAGGTTAAATTCAATTAGATTTAAATGTTGAACATTCTTGCACATAGCTTGTGTGTGGATAAATGCTTTTGTTTTCTCAATTCAATTTTGAAAGTGTTAAATAGTCACGCGATTTTCACACATGATAGTAGAAAAAAATTTGGTTTGGATATTAATCAGAGGGGCGAAGTGGGCGGGGGGGGGGGGTAGGCGGTTTGTTAGCTTAGTTAAAAGGTTTCGAAGCATAAAAAAACGCTTCGGTAATTTCTTTCCGTAAACCAATCATTCAGAGTATATCTGCTACAAGCGTAACAGAATCATAGTTAGAAGGAAGAAAAGGAGAGAGTGAAGTAGGCAACGCGATCGTGTCTGGGCGAAGCGTGCCTGATCGCCAAGTGCTTTATAGATCGGGCACTCACTATAGCCACGACTGCACAGCAATTTTAAATAAAGTAAAGTACAGTCTACCGCACTGTGGATTGAATCCTGGTATGTTTCCCTAATTAACTACTTGTGCATGTGCCGTATGCATTTGCGTGGACTGTAGACAAATATCTAAAAAATAAAAATGTTTTTCAACACTTTTGCCAATTCTTTACTTATACTATTACATGTGGTTTTCGAATGTATTTCGTCGGGTAAGCCATTCTTTGGATGTACAGATCTTTCAGAGGGATACGATCTCGTTTCTTTTTTTTTTTTTTAAATAAGAAAAATGTGGAAAAGCATTTTTTCTTATTTTCAAATATATTGGATGCAATCAAACTCTAAATACAACGTTATTTAAAGGCCGACACAATTGCTCTTACAGGAACGTTTTCGGTGAATAAAATTCTTTTCAAATCTTGTCGAATTTCTCTGTTTGCATTGATTTCAATATCCTTTTTAAGGTTTGATTCATTACTGGAGAAGCAGTCAGAAGTTTTAGGTCGTTACTCTCAGAAAGCCATTTCTGGTCGGAATCTCTTGAAATTATTGTATTTTTTAGCGCATTGGTGGTGTTACTGAAACCAAACCTTTGGAACTTTTAATTCTGGATGCACGAAATTGCTTTGCAACGGTCTATAGCGCTCTATGTTCATTCTTGTTATTAACGAAATAGGGATCGGCGCCATCATCAAACGGTCAGTTTTTCTCGTGAATAAAATCCTGGATTGGCTTCCCAACTAAAACGACAATTTTCTTTGTTTACTGGATAGTTGAAATGCAAATAAGCCTCGTCGAAAATTATTTTCTTACGTAGATTGAAAAACAAGAACAGCTACTTCGAGTACATTGATGAGCGTATCTTTTCATGGTTGGAAATCCTGCTAAATACTGCTAACGAAGACAGAACGATTTTAATGTTTCAATGTTAAGAAGACATTCTGAAAAATCTTACATATATATGTTACATAGACTATGTTACCATGCTTTGAGATGAGCAATCTTATATATGCACTTGGATAGCAATTCCATATGAGATAGGATGCTTATGCCTACATAACGAGAGTATTAATTATAATACCGAGTATTAGTTTATTAGTTTGAATGAAAAATATTTGCTTTGCTCTGAAAGTGAATCTATCAGCAACGTTTAAAATCGGCATGTAGTTATGTATGGATATAGCGTACATATATACATATACACTTATACTTACTTCTGCCGTTTCAACCAACAAGAAGATAACGCATGCGATTTGTATCAAAGCATGAATGATAATGCGGAGTACAATGTTTTCGTCTGCTCAGTTCGCGCATTTAGCGCATAAGCTGTTAAGATCTCTACAAATAGACATTACACCATTTAGTGCACTAGCAATCGAGCTGAGTGGTGGAAAAAATGCACAAGTTTTGTGCATGATGTTCGCGAGAATAAAGCCACACAAAGGTAATATTCGAACGCCTTATCTCATTCAAGGCCGGGAGATGTAGGTTTACAAAGGATTATAAAATATATATATATATAGGAGAACATATACAAGGACAATGATCAATAGAGGTCCATCTCGAGGTGTGGTTCCATAATAGTTTTACTCATATGTCGTAGAGATACCAGTTGCTAGTACGCTGTCCCTACGTCTATGAATAAAACAACAATAAAAAAAAAAAAATAAAATAAATAAACAATACATACTTAGTTACATAGACATATTTGATAGGTAAGAAGGACTTTGTACAAGTAGTCTCGATATTATATGTAATGAAGAAAAAAATTGTTAAAAAAGTGAACGGTGTGTTTGAGAATTAATAGCAAAATGAGTTGACGGGTCGACGACTTGACGAGCTTTATTTTTTGTCCTTACGACTTAATAGGTAGACAGACAGACATTCACATGATTTGGCAAAATATATCGTTAATGTGTGTTTGCATGCAAGTATTTCAAGTTAATGAACTTGTTGGCTTTTTCTCTTAATCGCTTCATTACCATTTGCGGTGGCTTTCAATTCGCGCGTTTCACGTTATTTGGATCTGTCTTTTTTTATTTTTATTTTTTCTTATTATTTCTTTTGCATACATAAAACATTATTTGCTATTATTGTCTATATTCGTTTTCGTGATTTTTAATTATTTTTTTTTATTTTTTTTGTTTTTTTTATTTTTTTTTTGCTATTTTTCAACAGACATGCATTTGTTATGCTTAAGCCAAATATGTTAAAATTGGCCAAACGCCATAACGAAAAATCTATTCATCTTGTTTAACAATTTAATAGCGATTTCTGTTTGATGTTCATGTTGTTGCTGTTATTATTGTTGTTTTTATTACTGCATTCATTGCTTATGCTATTCGTTTTCCATAAATATAGCTCTAAGCTAACAATTTATAACAGAAATGTGAATAGAAAACCAGTTTTATTATTCATGTTTCTAATTTTTTTTTTTTTTTTGCTTTTTGTTTTTTTTTTGTTTTTTGTTTTTTCATTAATTCGTTTTAGTGTTAATTTGTTAAAAAGTGTTTAAAATATTTTTACAACTATATTTAAGCATTAGTTTGCGAAACGACTTTAATATTAAATCGGTTCGAAAGCGTAAATGAAAAGCGGATCAAAAGAATTAATTCCGACGTAAGTAATTTGTTTAAAAATTATTCTTAACGCCCACCAAACGCGGAATGCATGTTAGATTGTTAATCAACTTACCTGTGACTGTTCTCGTTTTCTATGCAATTATTTGCTTATCACGCGATCTGTTAACTTGCAATTGGTACTCTTGGGATTAATCTGCGCCTTAGGACAGATATTCACCCGTCAATTATAAATATCGTTGCTGTCGCCATTTCATGTTTGATTCAGTGGGGTTAAGCAAAGGGCGTGTCGAACTTTAGCTTTCTATCTCACTATTGGTGATCGTAAGGATTCCTTGAAAAGTTCCAGGTTCGTATATAGATCGAAAATATATACATTTTAAGCGGTTTCTGATGCATAGTGTGGCGAATGTGTGTGTGGTGGATGGAAAATGTAATTAATATTCAACATAACAACAACGACAACAACATTATTCTTCAAAATGAATGATCAAATGGTTTGAATTCAAATCGAATTAATAGGCGACCGGGCACTAGTCATAGAAGATTTCGACTTTGTTTTCTTGTCTTCCAAATCAATAGCTACGGTGAAGTTTTTAAATGCCGCTGTCATTATGGAACAAGTTTCTTAATTCAAGAAAAACGTAAAAAAACTCTTATGACTATCTTGAGAACTTTGATATCTCTGTGAAGTGAAGTCACAATCTGACTGTGAAACGTGATATGAACATTTCCTTGGTCCGCTTTGCTAAGATATCTGTTTTAAACAACAAAAAGAACTTATAAGTGCCTGCTTAAACTTGATTTACTTGAGAATTGATTCATACTTAGTTTCGACATTTGATTGCAAGACAGAGCGGAAATTCATTAATATGCTATGCATTGTATCATTTATGATCACCATCGTATATCGTATATTTTCCAAATTATTTCGTAAATATTCGAATAGCACAAGCTGAACGTCTTCCACTCAAAATTGAGAACGAACTCATTAGTTTCGATTCGCTTTTCCTCTGAACCGAATCTGGCAGGATTGTTAAGAAGGAATTTAAAGAAAATACGGACGAATGTTTGTCTGATCGCGAATGTACGATCTTTATAATGATAGTGTTAATCGCTATCTGCGATATATGTATTTACATACAAGCAAGAAAATTATATTCAGCTGTGAAGCCCATCACAGTTATCCTAAAAAGCACAAAAAATGTAAAAGAATTAAATTTTCATGTTCTATTATATGGCATGGGCGCGGCAGATTCTTTCTAATGACAAGTTTGGGTCACTTCCAAATTCTTTTGCAACTTTGTAGGCGATTTCTTCATTTCTGCGAATAAGAGAATGTTGTACCACAGACACTAAACAGTTGCGCAGACAGACAAATGGACAAATGAAGGGACGAAGATGCTTAGATATATTCCGACTTTGAAATTGGCCATGAATTGATATACTTTATGGGGTTTTCGAAGCTTTCTTTTCTGCGTTATAAAGGTATTGAAAAAAATGAAACTTTAATATTGAGTGGGCGTGGCCAATTTTTTCAAATTTTATATATGGACTATAACTTTCCCTATAGAGTATACCTTCAAATTTTTGTAAATTTATCCACATCTGTGTATGAGTAATGAGCAAAAAACCAATTCTTTTTCTTTTAAAAAAACGATGTGTCTTCACTTTACGTAGTATTGTAGGTGTGCCCTTCGATTGATTTTGCCCATTTTCTATACCAACCCGCACGCAAGAACTTCCAATGTTTCTAGCAAATTTGAAGCCGATAGATTCATTATTGTGGTCAAAAGAAGGTTTACAACAGATAGACAGACAGCCAGACGGACATGCTTAAATCGATTTAAAGTTTGATGTTGATCACGGATATACATACACTTTGTGAGGTCTCCACAGCTTCCTTTTGGGTGTTGCACACGTTCTGACAAAATGAATATACCCCCGATCCTTCGGTGGTGGGTATAAAAGCACTTGAAGACTCTCGTCGTCAGCTATGCTTAATAATGTTTGTAATTTTACCATGCGAAGATATACATCGAACGTGTTCTTCAAATCCATTTTATCGAAAAGTTCGAACTGCATCCTGTCGATTATCTTGAAGTCGTTAACCTAGATTATCTTACCTAGCTGACGTCAACAACCTAGATTATCTTCAGGCATTAAAAATGAATACTGTACACGCTAGCGTGAAAATTAGGTCAGATTTAGTGAAAAAATACCGTTGAGGTTTTCTCTTTTAAACGAAACTGTAAAGGCCCTGTAGTGATATTTAATTATTAATTAATTTAATGTTACATAAATGTAGTAAAAACTAACGACTGTTAAACGACCCGGAAAGTTCAACGACATCACATTTCCACATTAATTTAGATTAAATTTATTTATTTATTTAAATTTCTTTAGTTACATTTCAAAATTCGACTAACATCAAGATAAGGAAAAGAAACAAAAAATTTATTGTTACACTGTTAAGATCGAAGGAAGGAATAATAATGTAATTTAATAACCAAGAAAAAAAAAGAGAAAAGAAGAAGAAGAAGAAAAAATGATAATATATTATAACAATGAAACATAAAATAAAAATAAATAATTAATAGCTAAGTTTGACCACTAGTTGCTCCACATAATACGTATAAATGTTGGTGCTTGGCAATCAAAACTATGATCGCTAACACACAACAGTAATAATCATTAAATAATTGTCATAGTTCAACGAATGTCTTATGCACAATGTACACACCGCGCACTACCATATTTCTTATAGACACTTGTAACTTTTATAATATATGTAAGCGATTATGCGATTATGCGATTAAAATAGCAAACGTGATACGAGTTGTGAATTATTAAGTGCGTGCTAGCTACCACTAAAAATGTGACCAGGTCGATCCTATAATTGGGAAAGACTACACCTGATTTTGTGGCTTGAACCCGAATCTTGATTAAACCATGAGCATGAATTACTGCATAATTTGCATGAAGGACCACGTAGAGGTTGATATAACTCATCATTTGTGCAGGATTGTGAAAGTCGGCTTAGTTGGCTCATAGTTTCGAGCACTTCCGATGTCGACGTGGAAATGGCGAATTCACATAGCTTTTTGCCATTTTGGAGACGAAGATAGGCCCTAAGACTTTGCTTTCTTTCTTCAAACATGGTCAAGTCAATAAATTCTCTCTCTCCACACGTAGCGAGGAATTTCAAGCCACGAAGAGCAAATAATAAAAATTATTTTTCTACTATCCCCAAAAAATCTGTGTATGACTTATAAGTAGGTGACCATACAATAACCGAATATTCTATATGGGCATTTACCAATATACGGGTCATTAAATTCCTTAGCCTAATGTTCCATAGAATTCATGAAAATCACTCATCAACAGTATATTGACAAAAATGTTTTCCTTTCATGCTCTTATCCACCCATATAATTAACAAGAGTATTTAAAGTGTAAGCGGGTCAGAAGTCTTCTTTCCCGTTTTCTTTGCTTATAATTTTAATTGTAAGTTAATTATTAAAATATATAAATAAATATTTAACAAAAAAAAAATTGTTTTTTTCGATTCTTTGTTTTATTGCCAATTTCCTTTTTTTCGGGCATGTGTTTTTTAAAAAGGTGTTAAGAATTTTTGATAAACAAAATAATATCATTTCTTATGCTATGTTTGTCCGGGTGTATGCAACACCTAGAAAGACTTGGGATAGGCGGTTAGTTCGTTTATGAAGTATTATAGAATTATATTCTCAACCGATTTAAGCTATATGTTTGATTGTGCGATGTCTGTCCGTCCACGTAGTTTTTTTTTGCTGGCTGTTCAGATATAGAGATATCTTGACAGACTTTTGTATCCTCATGCGTCTTAGACCAAGGGGGAATGCTTCTGAAAATAGATTGGATCGAATCACTCTTATGGCCACTCCGCGACTCCGGGCGGAAAAAGTCGTTTTGTGAAAAAAAGATTCCAATTCATAAGGTATGCTCGCAAAAATCGCTGAGTTAGAGAATATTTTGCGGTACTAAAAATTTGGATCGGATGGCCTATTTCCGATCCTACAAAGAGCAAATCAGCCTAATTTTTAATATTTTATCCTGAAACCTAGTGCGCACTAGCTATGCAAAATAAAACTTATTAGCGGACTATTTCGAGCACGGGAGTCTGTTTTTTGACTCGCAATGGTTTTTCATGAAACATCAACCTTTATGTGGCAGCAAACTGCTTGTTGATGATGAATGTTAATAACATCTTTAAAAAGAAAATTTGTTTTTCTAGACTTTGATCAGATCTGATCTCTCTTCCATACCTAGTTGTCAGGCATTTGCGACTTGTATATTATTTGTATTCTGTTGAATAATTTTTGACGCGTTCACAAATCGGAGAAACACACTGCAGAATTTCGGAGAGGATATATTGTTCTAAATTTCAGCTTTCTATCTCCGCCGTTTGCGATTTTCATAAGTCAAATAATAGAAAATGCATGCGGGAGCAAAAAAAGTGGACTGAAGGAGTGCTAATGGTAGGCGGACGTACACGCAGACAGCAGATAAGTGGACATAGGGAAACATGAGCCGGAGCTCACGACAATCGATAACACTATTGTGAAATCCAAGGAAACAGGAGAAAAAAGTTATAATCGCTTTCAGGCGAAACGTTAACGAAACTGTTTTTGTTTTTTCTTTTCTAGAAACCTTCAAGTTTTTTTTTTTTTTTTGTCAGTGAAAAGGCTAGGTCTTCAAGTATTGCCTATAGATTACTGATGCAAGCAGGCGATGTATTCTGTTTTAATGCCAATAACTTCATTTGCCATTAGCTTTTGGTTTATTTCTTTGTTAATCTGTTGGTTGGGTGCAACCAAGCCAAGGGTGTGAGTGTAAATATGTTAATATGAAAACTAGTTTTTTTTTTTGGCCTTGCCATTTTTTTTTTTTGCAAAGGTAAGGACAATCGTTTATTTCTTTATCTGGAGAATGAATGGCGACCGTTTTAATACTTTTACTTAATAAGGGGTAAGGCGTTCATTATCTAGATCGTGGAATATAAAATTATATAAATCATAACAATATATCTGAATAATTTAAGGCATACATACATACATACACTTTTGCCTGGCATGCAATTATTAGCATACATGAGAAGAGGTATTACCTGAAGATTTGCTTAACAGCAATGCAAACGACAACAACAAAGTAAAGATAATTAAATTAATTATTTTGTAAAGAGAGTCAAGAATATTTCATAATTTATTTATACAAGTGTAGTGTAATATATCAAAGCTTTCAATGCAATTAATTAAGTTGTTACAGAACACAAACGTACAAACGCATGATACAGATATAAATGAATGTACATATATATGTATGTATTGTATGTATGTATGTATGTATGTATTATAAATAGTTATAGATTGCGAATGCAAATCATTTTCAAGTTGAATCGAGGAGCAGTAAGTAAATAAATGAAAGAAAACAAATGCTTAGACAGACAAGAAATGTAATACCGGTTCCTCTGCATATATATATATATTAATTACCTAAGGCTTAAAGAAGTTAGTTTTTTTTTTCTTTTTGTTGCTTTTCATTATAATTCGCAATAGCTTTGTTCAATTGCTGGTAACAACCGCGGCGGCAAACGCAATTGCAGCAACAACGAAAACAACAACAACAACAACAGTAATAACTGCAACAAGTCATAAATATTCGAAAATCTTAATTTATTATAATCACCGATTATATTACTATAGACACAAGAAGGCGATACTTTGACCGCATGTACAATAATGGCAATAACAGCAAGAACAACAAAAACATAACTAGAGTTTGTATCTATCTGTGTGCTAACTGGTTGCACTTAATACAGTTTAAGTTGATTAAAACTTGATTTATTAAAGATTTTCAATTAAAAATTATATGAATTAATAAATTATATGAATATTCATAAACGATCACTCCCTTAATAACAGTGAGAAGGATGATAATGATGATGATTGGTTGGTGTTGTTGTTGTTTCTTCTCAATAAAATAACATGATAATTATTTTAATCCTATTGAGAGCTAAATTACTTGGTATTAAATGAATAAATTTATCGACTTTAGGAATAATTAAATGATTATTAATGAAATCAATCAATTTTTATATTAAGAGCTTTATTCACTTGACAAGTAAATATTTTTTGCTTCGCAAATTGTCCGGCAGGATTCTTTTAAATTTTTCGACTTTTTACTTAGTCGCAAGGTAAATATATGTAATCATCTATTTCTTATTATATCATATCATATCGGACTATAAGACGCACCGAACGATAAGAGGCACTTAAAATTTATTAGATAATTTTTAGTAGAATTTATTTTAATGTAACTTTCGGATCGAAATTTTTATTTATTATTAACATAACTCCTGCCAGCAATATTCAGTTTATCTTCACTTTCGGTGCTATCACACGTCTCGTTAACGTCAGCGTTCGTATTTTAGTTTGATCTGATCTATTGTTGTCGTTCGTATTTTAGTTTGATCTGATCTATTGTTGTCGTACCTCATGTATCTCAAATTTCCAGACGATTTATTGGAAAAAACCCTTCCCTTATTTTCGCATCATAAGATGCATCCAAAATTTGAGCCGTTTTTTTCTATGTGAAAAGGGTGCGTTTTATGGTTCGAAAAACACAGTAATTCTAGCGATTGGAATCTGATCTGTTTCAACGAATATTATTAGATTATTCGTTTTTTTTTTTCGATGAGAAATTCACTTTTAGATCATAAGTGCCTGTTACAGAATTGATTACAATTTTTTGAAAAGCTTTTCTATCGAAATGGACCAGTTTTTCTTCGAGGCTGTTGACCGATCTCAAAAAGAATGTCTCATACACGCCTTTACTTGAAAGATGGGATTGTATTTAATTCTTATTCTTATTGTCTAAGGGCGTGGCACTACTAAATCTGCCTCTGCTTTGGAATATGCAAAAATCCGCTTTACATAATCCTTGTGTATATATGCATATTGTGTAAGCAAATAAGCGTTTTATGTAATATATATAATATAATATATATAATATATATTTTACACATACATATATATAAATATATAATATATAATTTATATATATACATATTATATATATATATAAATATATAATATATAATTTATATATATACATATTTACTATGTATATATATATATATATATACATATATATATATGTATATTTATATGTGTGTATATATTTATGTATGCATAAATTTATGTTTGCATGTATGTATCCGCGTAAGACTTTAAATTTCTTGTCCATTTGTGAGATGGAAAAATTAAATCTTATCACGTTTTTCCTAATAAGTTGCAGTTCATCGAAGATATTCGACAGTCATGAAAACCTTTAAGGGATGAAAGCTACGCTTATAAAAATTGCAACTCAATTAATTAGAGATATTGAGACGAAACATGGTCCAAATGTTTGGGGTAAATAATGAATTGATTTTTAATTCTAAGCACTGTATGTATCGAAGAGGAAAATAACTTTCTTGCTTTTTTAATATTCTTTTAAGGTTCTTTGTGTTAAGGTATGCGATATAATCATCAACACCATACCATAAGCAATTAAAACCCTTCATCGAAGCAATAGAAAACCCTCAAGTCCGTACTCATTTTAAATATAGTATCAAACGTAGGTCATAGGATCGATGGATGTCAATAGTATTCACACGTTATAATTTTAAGATTTTCCTCTAGCCGCTTGCAGACGGCTGTTATAAAAAACGGATTCCACCGAACAATAGATTTTTGATTTTTAAATTGCAGTCGGAAGACTTCTCCTCATACCTAGTAAAGTGGCTAGCCCTAGTGGGTAGAGTGATGCTTTAAAGTGCTTTTGAACTCCTTCCAATGCAAAGAATTTCTCGTTAGTTCAACGACGTTTCGTCAAGTCAATTACAGTTACATCCTTTTTTATATTTCCTTTATATACAATATTAACGATCTCCGGTCCGCCATCAGTTGTGCTTTCTGGATCATTGTTTACATAATTAAAAATTGTTTATTTTCTCTTTATCCAATTGTGGTATATAAGTGGCCTAAAGCAGACAAAGCTCATTGCCCCTGATCATCAAACATATTTGAAATCAGTATATATATATATCTATATATATATATAGACCTCACCTCGGTTTGTTTACAAATTTCCTCAGTTGATAGTCATATGCCAATACCGTTCAATTGCTTTCGTCCAGTTAGACCGCTAACCTGCTAATCTATCAGTCCTAAGTGCTTGCCATTTTTATCCGTCTCTTGTTGGGATTATTTAAAACATTAAAACTAATATATAAAGAAGATAATACATCCACTAAAAATTGTAAAAGTGAAAAAAATCAAAATACTTTCGCTAATAATGTGAAACGCAATGTAAAACGTGGTGTAACGCTCTACTAAAGGCATTTAAAAATTCATTGCGAATGTAACTTTGAGATATATTTGTTCGGTTGGCAACACCGGAAATGTTTATACGTATCAATCTAATCTTTGGCCCCATCTAAGCGTATTTCTATCTGTCCTTTCGTCTCTTCATTCGTCTCTGGTCGTTAACTGCTCTAATGGTTACTTTATTTCTTTTTAATTCAACAGAACTTCAGAAAGTTTTACTCGCTTACAGTCGGTCCGTCCATGCTAAGTATAAAAAGTAACCTTGTAACACACACATACACATGACAGAAATGCATAAACAGTTGCATTTTAAAGATGATATCATGTATTGATCTGAATCTGGGCCAAAATAGTTATTAGTGTCGCAATCAATCCGAAAACACCGTCTCAATAGAGAGAAACTAATGGTTTGCAGATATTCAGTGTTTGGCTAAACGTCCAGCATAAATCACTAAACTATTTTATTGATTTTAATTTTCTATGCTTTCTGTAGTGGATGCCAACGATTCGTATCAAAGCGAATACTACTCTCTTTGCTGTTATTGTTGTTGCTGTTCTTATTATTCATTTTTTTGTCCCTCTTTAATATAATTTTAAAATTCACAGATTTTAATAAAATTTTATCATTTCTAATAAAAGCTGGCGTTAATTGATTGTTTTTAGTGACTTTAATTAACGCAGCAGAGCATTTCATATTTATGAGCTTATTTCAGGTTTTTAATTTTAATTTTCTTAATTGAATTATTTAAAGACAAGCTTTTGTAACAATTCTTTTTTTTTCTTATATACTTTTAATACTTTTAATAACAATAGAGAAACGATCTGTGAGGTAGGGTTTTTTCACATTTTTTTATTTATTTATTTTTTTTTGAAAATAAAAAAATTTATATAATCGTATTGGAGCAAATTTTTCGATGACAATCATCTGCATACCTAACATAAGAGTTCATTAAGCGGGAAAGAAGCCGCTAGAAATTGTTCAGAAAGTTGATTTTGTATATACATATATATATATATATATATTTATTTTTTTTGACTAAATGAAAGCAGGCATAAAGACGTGAGGATCTTCTAGCCTGGCCAGAAGCTAGTTCACTTTCTGGCTTGATAATGTGGTGAAACGCGGTTTCCATATTTTATTGGATTGCTTTTGTTTGAACTTGAGCTATGACTTAATTTTTCCATATGAAGCGGAATGAATCTCATGTAACTGCTTGTTCATATGTGTGTCTCCAGCTAGCACTCGATCACTCATCCCGGCCGGAGCGTATTTCCACTGCCTCTATCATCGAATTTTGTGGAATAAAGCCTTCACGGAAACGACTTTACTCCTAGGGAGGTCTGTTTTTAAGAGTAACTTTTTAAAGAGAGACATAAGCGAATCTTGAGTTGATTTTCATCTAAATATCACTTATTAACAAAAGATTGTTCCTTTGTCTGGTCGCAACTAGACGAAAATTAGACTTTTCAGTGAAAACCACATCCGTACTTTTGTAGATATACACATGTAGATTAAACGACACTTTTTTTTCTATGTTCAAGTTTGCATCACATGCCGCGAAGTTCCACATAAAGATCCTTTGCCCGCTATTTTCAAAAATATTTTTTTTTTGATTTTCAGCTATTACATATGCTTAATAGACTACTATTATTTTAAAAAATATATGAAAAATATGCTTCTTTTTAAAATTGCTAGAGTGGCTCATCCCCTTAAAAACTGATGATTTCTTATCATATTCTTTTAATGATCGCAAAAGCAGGAAACCATTTTCATACCGATGATCGAAGGTAGTTTCAGAGGCCGCACAAAATATATTCTTGATTAGCATCAAATTCTGAATCGATTATAGTCTGTCCGTCCGTGTTTCAAACCTTCTCCTGGTCGCAAAATGACACTATCGACTTCAAATTTGATACAAACATTGATAGCTCTTGCACGCGGCTTGGCATTTCAATACCAGTGGGCGAAATGCGCCGAGGGACATACACACAGTATTACGTAAAATGAGGGCACGTCTGTTTTTCAAAAGGATTAAAAATTTAGTTTGTTTCGCCGTTACTCATAAACTACAACAGATAAATTTACAAAAATTTGAAAGTATATGCTATGGGAAATTTTATAGTCCTTATAAAAAAATGGAAACACCCACTCCATGCTATAGTGCATTAAAATTTAATTTTTTTTTCAATTACTTTATAGAGTACACAAGAAAGCTTCCAAAGCCCCATAAAGTATAAACATTCTTGTCCAGTTTCAAAGGCCGAAAGCACTCAAGCATGTTCGTCCATTCATCTGTCCATCTGTCTGTGTAGTGTCTGTGGTAAACATTGAAATGAAGACGTCGTTTACAAAGTTGCAAAAACATTTTAGAAATGACCCAAACTTTTCAAACAACACGTCTACAACACCGACAGTTCTCTATAATGAAAACTGAGAACATGTTTGTTTTACGTGTTGTTTGCTTGTTACTCATAAAGCATAAACTTCAACTTTTATTCTGAAAGTAGGTGCGTCCATCCATTATTATAATGTACGAAAATCTGGAATCACGGTGATGGATATAAAAGATTCGATCACAACCGAATATAATTTTCTTATTTGTTCCCTTTTACAGCTTTTAGTTTAGAACTCATCTAAGCGGTTCCATCTACGAATTGATCCGTACTTGTCAGGTAAGCGCATGTAAGGAAGATAGAGCATTTTTATATGATTTTAATTAACTACGACAAGGCCAACGACGAAAAATGACATTAAATATCATAAATGATATTCTACTGCTGATTGTTTCACGACACGCAGTTTTAATGTAAATCTACCGCCTAACTGATACTTAACGTTACTTATCGCTCCAACTGAATTAGAAAATTTCAATTCCAGCTTTTGTTAAATTTTGAAATGGATCCATGGACTGATTTAGTAAAACTTTTAATTTAATCTCAAGTCAGTCAAAGTAAATGCTCACATCAAGTGTTATCGTATTGCGAAAATTTTATATAGATTGTAATCGTGATGTTAATAAATGAACAGATGGATAGATATAGATATATATACATATATATATATAGATTAAATCGATTGGATATTCACGCATTTATTGTTTATTTATCTCAATTTTATTATCATTTTCATATACATTTTTTATATTTTAGTTTTATTACATCGATTTCGTCAATGGATTATGGTTTTCATCTACTCTCCAGCATCTCTCTCTCTCTATATATATATATATATATATATATATATATATATATAT